>OX453068.1:8484139-8750864 GCA_949699795.1 Spicauda simplicius
TATGAATGATTAGCATATTTTTGCGACTCTGCTTGCTTTTGATTACGTTTACCATGGTAATGAATATCAAATTCCGGTCATAAACTATGTGTATAACCCAATATTGGCCCACTGCTGAACACGGGTCTCCCCTCAGAATGAGAGAGTTTTAGGGCATAGTCCACCGCGCTGGCCAAGTGCGAATTGGTGAACTTCACACATCTCCGAATACTTTTTTTTTTAAAGAACTCTCGGGTGTGTAGGTTTTGCTCATGATGTTTTCCTTCACCGAAAAGCACTGATAATTAATTTCTAATACGCACATAAATCAATGGTACGTGCCTGGGTTTGAACCTCGGATCTCTCGATTGAGAGGACATTTAAGCTATCACTGCTCTATGTGTGTGCCTAATTCCAGCGAATTCCGACCTGACACAAACACACATACATCCTTACAATCTTTCGCATTTACAATATTAATACAATTTATAAGATAATAAGACTGGCAAAGATAAATGTCAATGAGTTAACACATCTTAAAATTTAAACTTAAAACGCTTTCTACACTCATAGCTCCACAGTAGAATTTTCTCCTGTGTCGTGAGTGCCATGAATACACACAAAGACGAATACACAAACACCCAGACCCAGAACAGGAATCTAAAGTCATCATTCAAATACCTGTCTGACTGGGAATCAAACCCAGAACCCATCGGGTTGGCATGAAATAATATCATGAATTAAATACTCTTTAAAGCATATTTTATCTAAATTTGACGGAACAAGATAAGATTGCTAAGTTTTATGACAGATTCAGAGAACAAGTATGTCAATGTGCGTTACACGACGGAATTTTGTAGTCTCATCAACTTTCCCTATACAGAAACGTGTCAGCAATTCCATAAAAATGTTATCTTTAATTGAATAGTGTAGAACAAACGACTAGTTCGAAATCCATTATTCATGTGCAAAGTTAAGAAAAACTGATACTGAGATCGGGTGTATAAAACGGAGCCAACTATTTTCATATTTATGAGATCGTAACAAGTTCTACGTCGAAAATTTAGATATCAAAACACTGTTTGATTTCAAAAATCAAAAGATTTTTATCATCATTTTTGTATATGAATCGGATCATAAAAGAAAACTGTTATATGTACATTTTATTTTTAATACTGAAAGGAGAGGTATATTAAAAGTGCGAAATATAGATACGAATATTGGTGTTCCGGGGTTTAAATGTAATCACAACTCTTATTCTTTTTAGTAAAATATTGCTTGTGAAATAAAAATGATAGATATGAGCAAATATATATCTGAGTACATTATAGATGTTCTGATGCTTATATAAATATTGCCAATCCAAATTAAGTCCATGTATAAATTATTTGAAACGTAAGTGATTGATCGCTGATTATATTATAGTTTTTTTTATATTAAATTAACTCTTTTTCGCACAGCTATCACTTAGTAAGTACCTATAGTTTGTTCTATTCTTATTATTTCTTATTATATTTTTTCATTATTTAATATTTACATTTTTTTAAATTTTAATTAACATTGCAAAATTAAAGCCCAAACATTCCTAAAAATATTACAGCTCCTATGTTGCTTTCCAGGTAAAAAATATCTGAATTTTTTTTATGAATCTCAATAGAGGGTTTGGCGTTTGAAATAATTCTTCTTGCGTATGTATGTTCAAGGTTCGATTCCCGGCCAAAAAGGTATCTGAATGATGATTTTTGATTCTTTGGCTTCATCTGATTGTTTGTGTATTAATTGTGTGTGTCCATGGCACTCACAAGACAGAAGAAAATACTGGTGCTAGGCTATGAATGTAGAACGTTTGCATTTGCCATAGTGTGTGCCACACTTAATTCTGTGCTACACAGTTTTAGTGTTACAGTGAGGTTGGGATTGCCGGCTCATCATGAAGTCATCTTAACCACATTATAAATATGGAACAGTATGGAAACTAAACCTAGTTGATAAAATAATACTATACTATACTATATTGAAGTAATGTGGTTGTGTCTTAATATTTTTTTAATAATAGTTTTATTAATTTTTATTTTATCATGTACTGTCCTGTAGTCATCAATCAATCGAATTGAAATATCTACGCAGTTTACAAATAATATAAGTAGGTAATCTCACGGCTTCGGTTAATCCCAGCATGACGAAAATTTTTATTATAGTTTTAAATACGGAAAACAGTTTAATATTGATACATTTTCCACATCATTGATTTTTCATAGATCTTTAACATGTTATTACTGCTTAAATATTTACAAGTTTTGGCGGGAGCGTACATGTACCATAGCATTGCGTGTCATTTATAAAAAAGTCGCGGAAACAAATACTAACGTGACCACTCGTCTTGACGCGACACTTGTTACTGAAGCACTGCGAAAACCTCTAAGCGGCCTCGTCAATACGTATGTCTGTGTGAGTGTGCCCTTTTTGAACGTTTGTAGGAAGTGTTCATACTGTTCTCCATATTTCTTCTGTGTCCAAACCCTCGGGAGAAGCAAGACATCTATAACCCCTGTTGTATGTGAAGTTCGTTATATGCTCGTTTGCCACTTCTATCAGATAAAAAATACTATTTAGTTACTGCAGAGGTACCGTATGTTAATTGATCAAGCACGTCAGAACGGGGTAATTTGTCAAATTATCAATAAGCCATCACCGATATCGTGATTTACCCAGCTTCATTCGAGGCCATTTATATTGATGTGGTTCATTGTTTTGGGTGTCAAGATATTCATCAATCAGAATTTACAGTTAGCGAGTGAATGGGCGTTACTGAGAATATTTAGGTTGTGCGTTACGAATGTATGTAATGTCGATCTATTATAATTTGATTAATATGATCTATTGTTCCAGGCTACCTGTTGTAAGATGGTATCCGAGTAGCGTGCTCGTATGGGTCGTCGGTGATAAGTGTAATATATGCATATCGATGTTAACGGTATTTCTTTCTATTAGCAAGTATTGAAATAATAACAATATTTTTGTCTGTTTGAAACAACAGCTACTAGCACATATAAAATACTAATTTTCATTTTTTTTTGTAGATTACAATAATAGAGTCAATTAGATACTGATTTGTTCGGAATGAATTTAGGTTTAGATACCCGACCGAAAAATATGACACGGGGTTCTTCAAGAAAGGCGCATTAAGAGCTCTCCTTCAAAACCGGCGACGCATTGGCAACTCCTCTGGTGCAACAAATGTCAATGGGCGACGGTAACCACTTTCCATCAGATGGCCCGTCTGCCTTATCGTTAGGTACAAATATAAAAAAAGAAAAGAATTCAAACCATTTGCTTTATATGTTTCTTTCATGATTACATGCCCTATCAGTTCCCTGTTCCCTGCAAATTTTTGCGTATTTTATCTATGACTGTAATTATTTTGTATCCCACTGTCAGGCAAGTCTCTTTTCACAAGGTAAAGAGACTTGAAGCGTGTTACATCTTCTCCCCATACACCATTTTTTTTATTAAACCATACAAATTATAGTGACAATATTCCTATGTTTACACTACACAATAAATATTTCCATAAACAATCATCATTTTACGTAGCTCATGGTCACGAGCAGAAAATTACCGAAGGACCTTCACAAGACCCAGAACAAGCATGTACAAATGTGTAATTTGCAATAAAAATAAGTGAGAATAATTTCATATAATGACGAGCAATCATGAAAACTTAAAAGGCATTATGCGAAACCGGATTACTGGAGGCGTCTCAATTTTACACTTTACGGGTCATAATAATACTTTACTTTTATGTGTGGAGATAAATATTAGTAAATAAGGGTCGGAATACGTTAACGGTAGAACTCGACTGTCCGAATCATCTACATATTTATATCTATCCCACTATATGTGCAAAAGAAGCTTGTTCCTCTTCCCTTAGTGCAACCAATGGGGTGCAACACATTATTGTCCCACTGCTGGGCACGGGTCAGAATGAGAGAGTTTTAGGCCATAGTCCACCGCGCTGGCCAAGTACAAATTGGTGGACTTCACACACCAACGAGATTTTTTTTTAAAGAACATGTTTTCCTTCACAGAAAAGCAGTGATAATTAATTTCTAATAAGCTCATAAATCAGTGGTGCGTGCCTGGGTTTGAACCTTGGATCTCTCGATTGTGAGGGTAAGTTTCGACCATTAGGCTATCACTGCGCTTCCCTTAGTAGTATAGGTAAGTATATTACGTTTTCTCAAAACGATCATCGTTTACGTTGTCGTCCAATTTTGAATTGTGCATTGCAAGGCATGGCTATAAACGAAAACGCAAATAGTGATAGTTTTGTAAACGTAATAAATTTATAATGAGGGCGATAGTGCATTTAGTATAAGGATCATTTCAATCTCTTCCGGAGCAGCAATGTATTTTAGATTTTTTTTTATCTAATGCAAGTAGCAAACAAGCATGCAGTCAACTTAGTGGTAAGTAGTCACTGCCGCCCTTGGACATCTGTAAACAATTTACACATAGAACATGGATTCTATCTGAAGTCAATCACAGATGCGTTGCTACTCCCGAGGACTAAGATGGTCGCCTCATATACAAGTATGCCAGCAACCACACCCTTACAACGAAATGACACTGTTTTACGCTAGAAATAGGTGTGGTGGTGGTACTTCCCCGGTTGAACAACACTGGATCTACCACCTTCTGAATGACTCTTAGAATATAAATTTATACGTTTTATTGATTGTTTATATTGTTTAATTTTATTTATGTTAGGAAGGTTATGTTAGTTAGGAAGATGACTGGAACGTTTAAAAGAAAGGAACATCCTACTAAAGATGTTTCATCATAAAAAAAAATTATACGAATTTCTGCTTTTCCAATTCATAAATGTTCTTTTAACAATTTTTATCCAACATTCTTGATAATCCGCGGCTTCACCATTTTTCTGCATACTTTTTAAGACCGATTCATAATAGACTCAACGAAAATTCTTTAAACAATCAGGTTAAACATATTCCAATTTATACATACATGAGATGTCGCCAGTTGGCAATGATCGATCAAATCCGGCGTTATCTCGGTGATTTTTCCACATTTTATAGACCCATGTGGCCCTCTTGAGCGGAAACTATTCGAGAAATGGTATCTATTCAAATCTCAAAAGTTTATGTCAGCTATACATTACTGTCGGCGCTAACGCATCTGATGGTAATAATATGGGAGATTCCAAATACATTGCTTTAATTATAGGTGATATAGATCGGTATTTGTATTATCATTTTATGGTAAAAAATGTAGGGTGGAGACCATTGGAGGTTTTTGAATAATTCTCTTTAGCAGTAGTATGAAATTTCCATTGTTTTGTGTGCATTCTATAATAATGTAATCTACTAATCTATCGTAGATAATGGCATACAGATTCCAGGTGGACAGATGACCTGAAGAAGACGGTGGGTAACCTCTGGATTCAGATGGCTCAGGATCGGTTGAAGTGGTGCAGATTAGACGAGGCCTATGTCCAGCAGTGGACTTTCAAAGGCTGATGGTTGGATGAAATGTATGTAAATTTTCACGTAATTTTTTTTAACGTGGGTGACATCGCGTAACACATGTAGTTATAAATAAATAGGTACATCACAAGATTTATTACTTGCATCCAAGACCATTAATTTATCAAAATGTATAGCCGGATATCCAACGCAAAGGAGCTTGAAATTAAGGGTACCTTTCAAGACTTCATAACTCCAGGTAATTGGAGCACAAACATTTGCAAATTGGCATCCTGGGGATCATAAATCGCTGCAGTAAAAACACGTCGAATTTTAGTTATCACCATGATAAGGTTATTTGCAAGTTACCAATATAATTGTCAATTTGTATTCTCTGCGAGAAAAAAGATAGAATATATTCTACATCTTTTTAGCCATAATATGTCTATTTTGGTATACGAGTAAGTAAAAAAAGTCTGTTATTTTAAATAACTATAATTTAAAATTGCGTATGCGCAAATTTAAATAGAAACGACTATAGATATAAGTATGTAACGGATTAGATTTTTGACTGTGGTATCCCACCTCTTAGCAACTCTTAGCAACGGATGCAAGAGATATATACGAATTAAAATAAGTAGTCAAAATAAGGGTCAATAGATAAGTATACAACTTTCCACTCATAACTTATAGATTTTAATTACACTTAAATGTAATTAAAGAGTAACATATAAAGCGGAAGTCACAATATAACTTCCCTGTTATCAAAAATCAAAATCAAATATTTATGAAACCGTTTAACGATTAATTTGCTTCACATTTGTCGCTTACTGGGAGGCTAGTAGACGCAAAACCACGTATTTACTATGTAGCAGTTAGGTTTGGCCATACCCTAATTGCGAAGATACATCGTTTAATTTTTCAGTGCTAACCTTGAATCGGCAAGCCATAACTTATTTACATTTTACAAGGGTTGTACGTGGGTTACCGCGATTACGGTTAAAATATTTTCAAATAATTAACAACGCAGTTGAAAATATCTTCTATTTCTACTTATTTGAAATGATACGATGAGGTATAGTTTAGAATGATATTGGTGCCCAATTTAGCAAAAAGTATGTGTGAATCGAATTTTGTTACTTACTTTTATGTTAAACTAGGTAACCCGTAGCTTCGCCCGCGTTAAAAAAATCGATATATCGATTGTCCCGTGAAAATAAGATATTTTCCTAATAAAAAGTAGCCTATATGTCAAGCCAGAGTGTCAGCTAACTCCCTACCAAATTTTATGACAATCGCACCAGCCGTTTACATGTGAAGAAGTAACAAACATACATACTCACAAACTTTCACCTTTATAATATTAGTATGAGTATGATAAATTGGTCGTAATTTAGTATTATACTTATTTCACATATTACAATTATTGCACTCAAATAAAACAATTCCACTTCCACAGTTTAAAAAAGCTGGAAATCTGAAAAATATATACAATGTACGATATTTCTGCATCCATAGCTATCTAAATAACAAAAAAATAAAACTATTCTGATATCCGGTTGTCCTATTTTTTAGTATTCCACGTTTTATTTTTTACCAACCCTATGCACAGGGGTCGTTAGTGGGACACTTTTTATGCGTGAGCGTCCCAGTTTGAACGCACGTGCTATCGCTTCTACGAATATGTTCGATACAATGAATTATGTACTACAGTAAATACTTCGTATGAAACTACTATATTCATGTCCTATATTTTATGAAATATAGGAGATGAAAATAGTAGTTTCATACGAACTACTTTAGCATCGACTAAGCTATATGCTAGCTTAGACGATATTGCGATGCAAGATACATTTTACTGGTTTTGGCATTCAGTTTTAGGTATGAATAGGTATATTTTGATGATTTTATGGGTTCTAGGAACGAAAAAATAATTTGTTCCCAATTTTATAATGAATGTGATATACCTAGCCAGTTTGATTAACTATACATAACGTAAATAACTTTACGAATAGGTGCACAAAAAACATATTGTGAGTAATATGGGTGGATCGTATTAAAATACTGGTGCATGTTGCGAGTAGTGAAGTGACCAAGATACAAAACACAGGAGAAAGGCAGCATCGCTTTTTTATGTAATATGTTGATATTGACCATTTGGGAGTTTACCTATGCCCAACAATGACCATAAAGAGCTGATTGATATTAAAAATATTAAATCTTTTATTAAATAAGTTCATGTTTTTACCTCTTGTCATATTACGATAACGCACGTTCCCCATTTTCTCTTAAATAACATTTCGAGTTTGAACCAGGAATGACTATAAATGGCAACTCGTAAATTGCTCACGTGATATTTTTTATAGAAACCCATAATCCGCCAGAATAATCCAAAGCTCAGTCGTGTGTACCGCTCGAACTCGAGAGATAAGGCTTTACGAGGGCGCTGTGTCCTATAATTTTCCTTCTAAAAGCGTTATAACAAAACATCGACCGTATGTTTGCCTTTGGCTAAATGGTATCTCGTTTACGCCAACACGATTGCGATTTAGAAATCCTTTCAGGCCTTGATATGAAGTGTTAAGCTTGCATTAAACACACAATTTGCTACGTGTTGAAAGAAACGGTGAGAGCCCGAAGGCATTTCAAACTATCGTGCCTTCTGCGCTCGGTCTCGAATACCGCTCATTACCATTTATCCGTTGGAACACTGTTATTATAAACCAGTAAGGGCGCAATGATCGCGTCTACTTCGATGTGTGATTACGTTACTTTTTGTTCCGTTTGCTGTTCGTTTGTTGCACCAAAATTGGATTGCCTTAAATGTATTTGAAACGAGCTTCCGCCCGTGTTTTGTTTACGTTGAAATCGTAAGTATTTTTGGTGTTAATCGTTGTCGTATGTACCAAGTTACCGTAACGGTTATAATATGGTTTATTAATTAATATTATTCTTATTTTCAAAAAAAAAAATGACTTTAACTGTCACGGAAAGTTGTAAAAAGGTTTTATATTTTGACATAGTTATTAGTTGAATAAGGCAAGATACTGGAGCTAACTTTCACTACCATTAAAAAAATGATTGTAACTATAATTAAAAAAAATGGATATATATAAGAAAAAACACAAACCCGCTAAGTTTCTTGCCGGATCTTCTGAGTTGAGGTCGTATTCCGGACCTCAACTGAGAGTGGTAATGTTAGTAAAAAATGTAACTGACAATTTGTAAGTGCCTCCGTAGGCCTATACAAAATAAAGACATTTCATTTCATCACATCATATTTTTGAGATCTATTCAGTGATTTCTTTAAAAATAGGCAGTCAACGTATGCGTTTGTGACGTATTTTGCATATAAAATATATAAAATCTTTTACTGAGAAGACCAAAGTAAATAACAGTCGAGATGTCTGGAGCCATAAAACTGCTCATTTTAATGGCAAAATTCGCTTAGCGTATATTTTAAAGACTGCTTGCTATTTATAAGACGAACCATATATTTGGGAAACTGCCACGAAAGCCCGTTTTCGCATAGCAAACGCAGGCTACTAGTTCATTAAAAAGATATATGCGGTCATTACGGAGACATTCAGCATATTACGCTAATACAAACCTTGTAGCCCATTAGAATAATTTGTTTGTGATAATATTTGGTACAATGCGCAAATGTTAATTACTGAGAAATTTGTTGCATTCACATTGATTTACACTTAAACGTATTAAAATAATCAAAACTGGCAAATAAATAATAATAAAACAATGACTTCTTTATTTGTTCTACTTTGTGTCTCTAAAGCACGACTTTTTTCCATACAGTCACAGTAAAAAGAATTCAGTGGAGTAGCTTACATTTGTAGAGAATGAAACACCACATATTAAACCACCGCAGATTTTTTTATTCTTAGGTATTTATTTGCTACATTATTGTTTTCATAAACTCATTGGAACTAAACGTCAATCTTACTATGAAATATTAATATTCACGCAAAAGCAACTAGCAAAGAATTCATCATGTTTCACAGTAATAAGTGATACTTTCTCAGTTAACATATCACTTTATTCAAGATAAGGATACAATTTAAGGGGTCATAACTCCTGAAACAGTTCTAAGTGCTGGAGAGGTCAAGGTTCTAGTGTAGGAGTAACTAATATTTCGTCTGGCGTGACGCCAGTTCTAACGACAGGCGATGTGGGCAAGGAGCCAGGTAAGGGAAGTAGACAATTTCATGTCAGCATTCCGACTATAACAGGCCAATGAAAAAGAACCCCGTACTGAATACGTATTATTCATTCGCCTTCTTATATTGGATGTACTTTTTTTTATCTGACTGAAGTAGCAAATGAGCATGCAGTCCACCTGATGGTAAGTCGTTACTGGCACTCAAGGAAATCTGTAATCATCTTCATACAGATCATGGGTTCTATCTGAAGTTAATCACAGATGCGTTGCTACTCCCTAGGACTATGATGGTCGCCTTGTATAAAAGTGTGCGGCAACCACACCCTTCCATCGAAATACAAGAAATGCTTCACAATAGAAATAGGTGTGGCGGTGGTACTTCCCCGGTATAACTTAGGTACAATAAGTTTTACAATAGGAAATGGGCGATAATGCATTTATAATTTTACATTTTGTTCTATATGATTCGTTACTTCATTTTAGATTACAAATAACTGAAAAACGTCATAAAAGTACTTCAGCTACAATTTGTATGTCAACAGAGGAACTGCTAAATTACCAATTGCATTTATTATTATAACATATTAGCTGTGCGCCCTGTAGCTAACCCGCACACGTTGCTACGCCATCACAAAAAAAAACACCACAAACCTTCGCGAGCTAATGAATGACAACTTAGTTAAAGGTTATCACGTGGCAAATTGAATAGTTTACGATACTATAGAGGACATACAGACAAACATTCATTTTTATATATAAGAAGACTACCATTTATCTCCTATTTTTTCTGCTTCTCTGTTTGTCGATAAATTAAGTAAAGGATGGAAACTAAGATTTTAGCAAAATATATCTAACAAGACCAATTTCAAGTATCAAAAGAATATTCGTGTTTTATTTAATGGCCCTTCAAGTTTAACAATTTCTAACGAGCTTTTAAAGATAAATAATGCTTTACTAGGCGTTCAACTGAGACTAAGCCTCGGGCCGAAACTTTAATCGAGGTTCGCTTAGCTTCTGCGAATGATGTATGAAACAACATGAACGTCCATAATAAAGCTAATTTTCTAAACCGGGGAAAATGCGGTTTATTCTACACTTCCATCGCACAAGAAAATAGCTTTCTTAAGAAATAGCCCCTGAGTTAAATTTTAATTCCCAATGCTATTTTTCATATAGAAAAGTTAAGTTGAAAGTTTGTAGCAAACTTTGCATACAAAAGAGATCAGCTCTTTTTGTTTATAAAATATTTAAAAAGCTACACTTTAGAGCGGACTCGCAATATCCGCTACGAGTCCAGTGGGAAGGAGTTATATAAACGGAAACAAGCCAGTTTAGCTTGCACTGGTTTAGACATTATTGTTTTGGATTTTAATTTGAAAGAGTATGAACTAAATAAAAAGTAAATAACAATTTCAAATTTCCGTTAAGTGCAGCAGTGGAGACGATTAATATGAGCTTTGGTTTAGAGGAACATATATATATACCAATATTATAAAAATGAATTTGTGTTTGTTTGTTCCTCTATCACGTCGCCACATAGCTATTATATGATATGGTTTATATGCTGCGAGCTAGTTAGGAGGGCGGAGAGTGACGGAGTAGGCGGAGTAGGCTACTTTTTACCGCGCTCTTCTCATTCACGTGAGAATATCGATGTTTTGTTAGTCGATACACATTTAGTAGTTCCAGACGTAGTAATAGATGGCGTTAGTAAATTTCATTTGCAAGTTTTGAATCACGCTATCAATGTGTTTATCAAGTTCTGTTAATTCCCTTTGACCGTGCGGGCGAAGCCGCGGCTAAGAGCTAGTATTGGTATATATGTGAAGTAAACTTAAATTATTTTCATGTGATTTCATGGTTGATACTGAAGATGATTCTAAAGTACGATCTTTATTTATATTCGCGCGAAAATTGACTTTTCTAACTTCACGAAAACTTCGGCAAAAATTAAGTCGTCAAGAATAATCTGTTCTGTAATTTTGCACTCTCCCTGATAGTGACCATAGAAGAATGTAAGTTGCGTTCTTTAATTTTTTTAAGATATGGCCGCCTGCAGCAGGCCATCTCTCTCATCTCACCCTCAGTCCTGACACCGCTTAAAGCAATATACGTTCTATGTACCCAGCGCCATTTACCCGGAATATTTCGATGGTTGGAATCAATAAATTCCGACATCTATGTTTGTCGATTGAAAGCCCGATAGAATAAACGTTGCGGCTTCATAGAACGGTTGCAAATCTAAATATAAGTAAGCCAGCGTATTCCTAGTATTCTGCAATGCAAGTATAATAACGCTTTCTACACTTCTATTAATAATACAGAATTATCTGCACATGCATAAAGAAATAAATACAAAAACACCAAGATCCAAGGAAAAAATATTAATTAGGCTCACTCTGGAAGATGATCAAATCCGAATGTTTTTGGATTCGTCTAAGAGCATGTGTATAACTATAATAATGAAGATGAAGACGCTCTAATTCTTGCATCTTCAGATACTTCACTTGACTAGTTCAGAGTCTACTTCACCACGTTTATTAATGATTTCCACTAGACAGGATCCTTCAAAGGAACCGTTTTCTGCCGTGAAATGCAATTAAACTTCGTGGGAAGATTCACTTCTACAGTAAAAACCTAATTTTCGGAATTTGTATCCGAAATGTGAGATGAAATAGAATATGTCAATTTTATATACTTCGGTATAATGTATAAAATATCACCGAACATCTATATGGAACAACAAATAAAATAAGTAGCCTTATATCCTAAATATTTGTTTGTATCTTTCCAAATATATAAAGTCTTTAATTATAGTACTTTCACAATACCTAAACGCAGAACCGAGTAGTTTTACGTCGCTGTTATAAGTTATACATCGTGAGGAAACCTACACACCCGAGAGATCTTTAAAAAAAGGTTTGGGAAGTCCACCAATTCGCACTTGGCCAGTGCTGTAGACTATGGCCTAAAGTCTCTTATTCTGGGAGAAGACCCGTGCCCAGCAGTGGGGCGATAATTTCTCTTACTGCAGCAAAAAGTCATTTGTGATAATCTGCGTATTCTGAAACGGTCCTATTAGAAGCCCTAAAACCATAAAAAGAAATTCACATTGTAACATACCCATTAATATATCAATAGTTCTTGTCGTAAAAAATAATAGTAATGATTGATTAGAGTCATTAAAACGACGGAAGTAGCAATTGATATTATGCAGTCATTGTCCTCAAATATTTAATTTGCTAATTTGTTAAATAGAAATAAATCTTTATATAAAGAAAAATAATTCGCAATGATAAGGAAAGGGCTATAAAAATAATTGAAGATTTAATTTTACAGTATTTTTTTAGTTAATTAAGTATCAGTACTATCATATACAGAAGCAATGGTGTCGTAGTTGCACAAATCACTGTCACACAGCGTCCACCAGTAGTTGTACAGGGGCTCGCTCACACAACCACGCCACATGTAACCTTCACTTCTAACTGCTTTCACTGCGCATATTTCATCCGATGCGCACACTTGGTGTGGTAGCATAGCGCTAAAATAATGAGAATATATGAAGTAAACAAAGATTGAAAGTTAAAAGTGTTAATGTATTTTCCGATAAGCACCTACCCTAGAAATATAAATTTAACCACGGACCTGACCGTCTACATGTCGGAACCTAAACCTACATTAAGTACATATTTGATTTTCTACGTAATAGAACTACATTCCTACATTTTTAATGCTACTCAATCACGTTTCCATACTGAATTCATATATTTAGTATACATTTTATCGTTAATAAAAACTAACGTTAACTTGGATAAGGGTACTTTTTATGTAACATAAATAAAAACTTTTGGTACAACGAAATAAAACACGTACATATTACCCTCCAGACAATTCGCATCAGCAACCATATCTCCTGTTTTGGCAGTAACATTAACTTCACATCTCAAGCATGACATATCTTTAAAAATGGATTCACGAAAACGCTTTGCACGTGATAGTTCAATAACGTTTTCTATCCAATCTCTTTTGTTCGAAAATATGTAAGGCATTTCGAAGATAGAAATGTAGTTGCAGAGATTGCAGGCACATACGAACAGAGTTAGATTGTGATTTATGTTGAAACACCCACGGTCGATTATTCCAAAAGGCGTGTGTTGGGAGTAACATAGATCATCCTCACGTTTGCAAAGTTTCGACGGTATCCTGTGTGATGACGTTAAAAGATTTGTATTATTATGAGCGTAAACTCCACTTATGTGTAAAATCCTAACTAGGTTACCCATAAATACTTAAAATAATTGGAATAAGATCTTAGAATGTCTTATCCAATTTGTATTGGCAGTTACCAAGATAAATCAGTACAATTTTTTTTACAAATGGTATACTAAGTTTTACTATCAACAAGAATTATGATGGAATTTAAAATACATAATATTACTAAATACATATACAGGGTCTAGATTTTTGTTCAGAAATATAATGTGCTTAAAAACGAAGTTGTTTACGAACAATTTGAACCTCGGATCGTTACAGTTTTCATTGATAACGTTATCGCAACTTATACATGATAAGCCAAAGCCTTCATCTTGTACCAATGAAGATACATTGATAATAGAAAGCTTTATAGACTTAAGAGCAATATTTCTACGTTGATTTTTAATCTTTGAGTCTTCTTCGATAAATTTTAATAATTGACTCTCTGTTTTGTTCGAATTGTCAAATTGTATAATAGCGTTTCTAGGTTTTAAAATGTCCAAAGATGTTTTCTCAGTCGCAGAGCTATGTATGTTTGATTGCATTTTTTTGTATGAATCAGGTTTTGTTGCATTTTTCAATGCATCGAACAATAAATTCGAATCAAAACTATTATCACTGTTTTCCATAGTAATTGTTAAATTATCAGTACTAGGAAACAATTCCTTAACATTATCTATAAGAAATGATACAAATTTGTCACTTGATTCATCCTTAATAACTTTATGTGCTTGATCTTCAGGAAGTTCTTCCATTTTCAATCTGAAGGATAACAAAGACTTTTGATGTTCATCAATTTCTTTTTGTTTACTTTTTGCGTAAGTCGTAGTAATAAATATTATGATCCATATAAATACTAGCATTTTGCAGATAATACCATTATTAGTTTTGATTGACAATGTCGTTCTAATTGGCATTATCAATCTTGACAATAATAGTTATGTCATATGCGAATCGAACAAAAACAGCTAATAAATTAAGTTGGATGCAATTAATAGATCTAAATTGTTTAGGATATTTAGCGTTTGATACAAATACACTTTTATATGTTTTTGGATTCAGTGCAAATTTGTGAAACGTATTATTATTACACAGAGATGAATAACAATAGAAATATATCGAATTATAAATTGGCCTGTCTATGCATCCTCGGGACACGTAATTGTGCTGGCCATCAACATTTATGTAGCACAGTTGGTTCTGTTCACAAACCGTGGTAACTGCGCTGAAAAACACGAATACATAAATTTTTGACAACAAAAACTTTTTACACTCAAAACGTTTTGTTAGCATGCAACTCACTTCTCACCAATTTTGCATGTATTATCAATTGTTTGGTTTTTCCTATTTGTCTTACACTTTTTGCATAGTAAATCAATGCCTGTTAAAGGCATTTGTAGTTGACTATTATCATATTTCCAGTCATCAATATTTTTGTAGTCATAATATGAAGAATCATTAAACGGTTTATTATTACATAGAGGGCACTTGCATACGTATGTTCTATTAAGGCTCTTCAACTGACAGCCTCGTCTAACATAATTAGGATGAATTTCGGTAAAGCATTTTTGTTCACCTGTACATGTTTTAATTAATATTCTGTGAAAAAGATATGAAATAATATTGAGTGTTACATAAAATACATAAACCACATTATGAATTTAATAAACTTACGATTTAGCATTGTAACAATTTTCTCCTATCTTCGAAGAGCTATTTCCGAAGCATGAAAAACAACGAATTCTGTCAGCCTCATTAATTTTAAAATTTAGTTTACGTGAACTTGTTCCGTTGTTATTGCTATCCTCATTTAACTTTTCCTGAAATTTTTATTTTTGCACTATAAATTGGTTTCATTATTTACATGATAAAAAGTTAATTTTTATCATCTAAAGTAATATTTACACTCTCAGATTGACGTACCCCAAAGATTTTTTCCTGTTCTTTAACAATGCTAGAATCGTTTTTAACACAATTAAATAATGGCACGTATAATATAATATAACAGAAAATGCTATAATTATTAAATACCATATTTTTTGTTTAAAGTCAATGTCATAGTTGCAAGACCAGTTTACCATGTTGTCATATTCTTCTATGAAAACAGACATAAAATGTTGCACGAAATTATTTTTTATTCTGTTTATAATTGAAAATATATTTTTTTATTCTTTAAAAATCTTTTGAATAACTAATAATAATTTTTGCCATTAGGTATTTAATCCAAAGCAAGAAAATAAAATTAATAACATGAAATTGTATTATTCTTGACGGCAAGAGGAAAATTGCTTAAGCAAAATTACGAGTTGTTAAGTTTAGTTCGTAAAATAACAAACAAAAATTGTATCATATTCTACTAATAACTTTGCATAATAATATTATTTTCACAAAACTTATAATACAAATAGCAACTTTAGTGTAATGCTATGTAATAGGAGTAGATCAAAAAATAAAGAACATTAAGTAAATGTATATCTTATTTTCTACCTAGATATTATTATGTGCAAGAGATGTACGAATTAACATATCACTCACATTGTTTTTCTATGTACAGACATCGGTAAGCAAAATAAATTACACTGCTTCAACAGGTGTAAAAGATGAAAACCATAAAAAGGTTATATTATTTTTATTGCCCCAAGACCTAAAATGTTAGTAGAATATGTATGCAGGGTGATTAACAAAATTGCCGAATTTCTGTGGCCTACACAGAAATTTTAACACTTATTTCATTAAAGCAACACTGAACAAAAATCCATTATCTGAAGCTGTTCAACGGCGAATTTAATACCACTTATGATCATAATCAAATTATACGGGTTCATATCATATTAATAATTTGCAGGTAATATTTATAAGTGCCTTTCATAGACGAAATTGTTACCTTGTTAATCTGAACACAAATAGTGGGAAAATTAAATTTCTATTCAAGCGGCTTAACCTTCAATAATCCAATTATTAAAATTTGTTTCGTGATAGTTATAATAGATCCGTTTCGGATATTTTGATTGGGTATTATGTTCTTTTAATATAGCTTATTACTCTCTTTAAACTAAATACGTAATGCTTTTAAATCATAGACGAAACATTGCTAGAATAATGATAGTTTCAGAAGTACGTGACAAAGGTCAACGACATTTAGAAAAATATATAATAAAAAAGAAAGAGTATTTTGGTATTATTACCATACTCGTCAACCCATTATTGTCCCACTACTGGGCACGGGTCTTCTCTAAGAATGAGAGAGTTTAGGCCATAGTCCACCGCGCTGGCCAAGTGCGAATTGGTGGACCATTATTATTACCATACTAAGTATTCTTAATATATTGTTGATTATTTTAACAGGAATAACTCTCAGACGATACTTGGAATTACCTTATTCGCTTCACTATCGTAATAATTACTTGTATTTTTTATTTAAACAACCTACTTTATTTAAAACACTCGAACATATTGAAAACAAAAACAATATTGGTTGTTGGCTGATCTGACTTCCCAAAGAAAAGATATCATTATGAAATGATTGTTCTGAAAATGCTAGAACTATCTATATTAAAGAAGCTATTTTCCGATGTCGTCGTCAACCCATTATTGTCCCACTGCTGGGTATGGGTCTTCTGTCGAAATGAGAGAATTTTATGCCATAGTCCACCGCGCTGGCCAAGTGTGAATTAGTGGACTTCACACACCTCCGAGAACCTTTGTTTTAAAAGAACTCTCGGGTGTGTAGGTTTCCTCACGATGTTTTCCTTCACCGAAAAGCAGTGATAATTAATTTCTAATACGCACATAAATAAGTGGTGCGTGCCTGGGTTTGAACCTCGGACCTTCCGTTCGAGAGGGCAACTTTCAACCATTAGGCTATCACTGCTCTATTTTCCGATGACATACATTTAATAACTAAGGCACATGTGATTTTGTTTGGAAGGTGGTAGAGCGAGCACGGTTCGTCCCGGTAGCTCCAGGATTAGAATAGGGCTACGGTATCCACTGCTGTAAGAGTCGACTATAAGGGGCTTCCGGGGTTGCGGGCTGTTAGAGTGGGAGCTCGAACCATCCAGCTAGGCGATCCCGGTGAAAACGGCGGTATTTGTGGTCGCATACCGTCTTAAAGACTAGCCGGAGCGGTGGGCTCATCCGCCCATCTGGGAGGAGCCCGATGGGGCAACGCGGTCAGAGAATTCCAGTTGCGTTCCTTTGGAGATCCCGTAGTCTTCTTTGTAGCGTCGAAGGACGGCCACCCTTTCAGTGCGGTAAAAATCCCACATATCACTACATCGCTTCCATGGCGTCAGGTACCTTTTGAAGGTTTCCCCCTCGAAAAATAAAAACAAGCACAGTTCGCTACTCTTGCCGTTACCCTTATATGTAGGTAGCGTGCAGAAACGGTAGCTATAGACTGGCTTACATGAGGCGATAATTACTTCATTTCATAAAATTTATATTATTCTTTATTTAAGCTAATAAGTTCGGAGAAATGCCATGTTATTTAACAAATTAAGTGGGAACTAATTTTCAAAGTCAATTTGTTTGTTTCAGCGAACGATTTATTGTTCTCAACGAGGAACTTCACAAGTAAGTATTCGCTCTAGAGCATAATTTTACTTAATTTAACTTCTTCAAATTCTTATAAAGTAAAACGGAAGAGTTAGACAATTTTAGGTAGATAATTAAATTATATGAAATACCGTTCGAAGGATATTAACGATTGCAAGACCCAAGAAATGTTCTTATAATATAATGTACGGGATTCATATCAAAATTGCGGCTTTTACTTAATACGAACGAATAATGTTTAAGCCCTTACTGAGGATTTATAAGCATATCATAATGCACTTTTAATAAAGACGTAAATTTTCGTTTAACACATTTCAAAGGTAGTGCTATAAAAGCTTGTCGCGAGAATAGTTCCGGAAACCACAGACCTAGATTTGAATAAATCTTAAGTGGACAATCTCGCGACAGGCTTTTATATGAGGGAAAATTGTAACAAGCAACAAAATAATGGATTTGACTACTATAAAGTTTATTTATTTCTTTTCAGTCCATTGAAATAAAAGCTTGTTCTAAAAAATATTTATAAAATATTATTTTATACTATTTGTATGTTTGACTACCCGCGTTGCGGTGCAGTTATCATTCCCTGCCGACACATATATGAGTTTGGATTCTTGTCCTGGGTCTGGGTGTTTGTGTATTCATCATTATATGTGGCATCCACGTTACAGGAGAAAATCCTACTGAACGCAGAAACATTTTTATGTAATAAAAGTACGATATTATAAAAATGGTTTCTTACATTTACTACCGCGTCTGCATTCTTTGGCTTACGTTTTATAGTGGCTAACAGTAGAATGTGTGTTTTTAGTTTGTATTGTAATACTTTGGAACTGTTACGCACCTGTTTAACTTAAAGTAAGATTTTATGTTTTTTGAAATTTGTGACATTAATTTCTAAGCATTGTGGAACTGCTTCCTGCGGATTCCATCACACATAAACTGGGACATCTAATACGTAAGAAATACATCAAAAACAAACGCAACAGAACAGCAGCATTTAATTCTCGAACATCCATCGGCTTTCCATTGTCTTCGAAAGCGAATGCTTGTAAATCTTCATCCGTTATTTAACGTCGCATAAAATCAGTGACCGGTTCACGCAACCGTGCATCCTTCAGCCCGCCAGAGTAGCTTATACCTTTTTTATCCATTTGCCATCCATTGTACAGTCTTTTTATTACCTGTAATTTAATACATTTACTGAATCACCGTGGACAATGCACTGCAGTTTATGGTTTCATTTAAAAAACTGCGCCACTCAGTTTTGCATGCGTAAGTGCTTATCGAGTTATTTCGCTCATCCCGTTATTTTTGACGCCGAGTAGTATCATAGGTAGTTTCGTTATTTATGATGATATAAATTTATATAATTTATTTAAAAAATACATTTTACCTATACCTAAGTTATTAATAAATTTACAGTTACCTGCGTAACTGTAAATTTATTAATAATTTTATCAATTAATATAAAAATTTATCAGTTCATTAGCTTGTAAGTTTTTAAAACATCAGAAATTATTAGAATACAGATATTGATACAATCTGTTTTTCAAAAAACCTTAAATCAATTTTGATAAATTGAAACTCAGTTTAGAAAATTAGGATATTAATACATTTTATTGTTATACATTAAATATTTTCTTCATTTTTCTGTTTTAATTTTACCATTCAGAGATCCTTCCAGTTTGAATTTTTTCCTACGAATTGTTCAAAAGCCTATCAAATATAAGAGTTTCGTCCATCGAAAGTCAACGCAAGATTTTTCCTCAACATTAAATTTTCAATAAGGCTGGATTTTAATCCTGATCCGTGTTTTTTTAAAGAGGGTCCCCATTTTCTCTCGAGGCTAAAAAATGTAAATCCTCTTTCACGCCCGAGGTTTTGAAATTAAGCCTTTTGTAATGAAGTGCCTACTTAGTCGTGTTTTTGTTTTGTTACGGGATCCCGGGCAACGGAGTTTCTTGTTGTACTTTAGTGTACCTATTTTGTGTTGTTCAACAAATTAGTGCCCGTTTAAGATAAACGATTCTGAAAATATTTGGACATTATTCTGACCTAAATTTTGACTTGAACGCTTTAATGAAATTAGTACGATAATTTGATATTTTCTCTACTTATTAGTCTAGTTAATCTTTAATTTAAAAAACTTTTGTAAAAATCAGACAAGACCGCAATTAATTTGTGCGTGTTGTAGCGTATTTTATTATTTTAAGTACTAAATGTTTGATGAAAGTATAGAGTCAATTTTGGGTCGTGAACCGAGTAAGAAGGATTTAGGTCAATCTCCACCTCACTGACCAAGTTTGAATTGGTACCCTTTACACCTCTTTAATTTGTTTTCTTCACGATGTTTCCCTTTACCACCTTAACAAATAATAATAAATTTCCAACACGAAAGTACATAATTTGCGAAAACACAGATGCGTGCTTGTGATTCAATCCTCAAATATCTTGTGATTAAATCCCCGATTGAGTTTTCAGACTCCGAGTTGCGACCTACTTGTATTACCGCCTGAGTTAATTGTTGCACAGATTATTTCACAAGGAAGTTGGAAACTTTCTAATAACATATACGAAGCTAACTAAAACTTCTAATGAACGCGTTTAGTATTTCAATTAATATGATAAAAGTTTCAAATATTACTTTTAATTATTTCTCGCTTGAATATTACTGGAACTTTATTCATTTCCGTGAGTGAGCACGGCGACCCCCACGACTGAAGCCTGTGGTTTTTACATTGGGTACTTCAATGTACGTGGATCAATCAATCTGGAGGTCCGAGGTTCGCACCCAGGCACGCACCACTGATTAATGTGCGTATTAGAAATTAATTATCACTGCTTTTCGATGAAGAAAAACATCGTGAGGAATCCTACACACCCTAGAGTTCTTTAAAAAAAATGTTCGCACTTGGCCAGCGCGATGGACTATGATGGCCTAAGACTCTCTCATTCCGAGAAAAGACCCGTGCCCAGCAGTGGGACAATTATGGGTTGATGATACTATGCTTCTATGTAAAAATATCCATTCCAATTAATCGATGTTAAATTGAAACTGTTCGATGTTATGTCGTTATATCTATATCTACATTATAATTTCGTAATAATAGGCATGTAGGATTTATTAATATCTGAAGCATCCTATAGGCTGTATTAGTGATTCACTTTGATGCCGGAAACTAATATACGGAATATTAATTGGTTACCGATTAACTCAGTTGTTATACATGTCTGGGTTCTGAAGCTTAAAGCAGTTATGGTTATATTCAGGAAATAAGTTAAAGCAAGGAGGTAGATGGTTGATGTTCAGTAAGAGTTATATAACAACCCCATGAGTTAATGAGATTTAAATTGTGCAGTATGGTGTCGGACTTAAACAGCACCACTTCCTCCTATGGCTCTCGTAAGCGGCGACTATGAGAAGAAAATTCAGAAGCTGGACAGGATGGTCTGTCTTTGCTATATTAATAATTAACCCAAATTGTGCTGACTAATTCGCCTGCCAGGCGCTGTGATTATTGAAATAAACTCCTGATTAGAGGTGGGCTTCAGAAATGGACCTCAAGAGGCTGATGGATGTATTGATTTCAACCCGATCCATTGATTACGACCCGCGTGGCGGAGCAGTGACCGGTCCGAGTTCGATTCCCGGCCAGACAGGTATCTGAATGATCAGTTTAGATTCATGTTCTGGGTGTTTGTGTATTCTTGTGTGTGTCCATGGTACTCACGACACAGGAGAAAATCCTATTGTGGGGCTATGAGTGTACAAAGCGTGTTTTTTGTTTTAATTTTTTTGTGTAGCAGTAGTAATCAAACATGCAGTCCATGTCAAACATGCAGTCCATGTGTACTACCGTTAAGGATTAAATTTGAACGCCTTGGATAAGTGTTTTTCTCTCTTACCACGCCCTTCATACCATAACACAGCGGTGCTTAATATTATTGTTATTATGATGAAACAAGGATGGCGCCGAAATCGAGCCACACAAGATTCATTATATAGCATATAAGTAACTAATTGATAACACAATAACCTTGCCTATTAATTAAACCAATGTCAAAATTATTGGCGAGTCACAAGCGCCTATTACTTGATCATTATCCAATTATCTAAGCTAGCACTTGAATTCGCAATTAATTTGATGCGTGCCCTATTACACGTACGTAAAGCTAAATAGATACTGAATTATGATTGTGAATATACTATAATTAGTGTATAGATCAGCTGCGTATTGCTGGATATTAAATCTATATTATATTATTGGGTTTCGTACACGAATTAATGCGCTAACGATCTTAATATTCAACATGTATTATATTTCTATGTTATTATACTATACTGATGAAGTATATGCGAAATAGGTAAATAAGTATTAAATACGTAACATCGATTAAAAGTAGATGCAATAAAATATATTTGATATAATTTAAAAAGAATATGTTATTGAATGCTTTCTTAAATCGATAGCTAAGGATTATTCGTGTAATAAAAATATTTTAAGTTCTTTTTATTGTTTTAATCCTCTTAATTTTTGTATCGGATTATTTTATGTTTTTGTATGACATAAAGGAATACTTCTCACATGACATAACAGCTACAAAATTGGCTTATGACATTCCATATACCTAGCTTCCTATTTTAATAAATATACTATTATCACAATCTGTCCATTTCCAAAGTTAAAATTCCAAACCTAGTGACCAATGAACTACTATACCGCCGCTATAAATCGGCGTCTAGAGAGTTAATACTTTGTGAGCCATGGTTTTACTTTCTTAGGACCAGTCGCTTCTAAAATGTGTGAAAGTAAAGTCAGAGACTCTCTCATCAACCCATTATTGGCCCACTACTGGGCACGAGTTTTCCTTTTCCTTCCCCGAAAAGCAGTGATAATTTATTTTTGATACCCATATAAATCTGTGGTGCGTGCCTGGGTTTGAACCTCGGACCTCCCGATCGAGAGGGCAATTTTCAACTTATTTATCAGTGCTCTATGTCAGAGACTACTGACTGGTTTCTAATTCCGAAGATATTTTCTAATTTGTCACAGATAGTCATTATAAGAAGAGTTTTAATAAGACCGTAACAAATGACTTTTAAGAAGTCTATACAATTAAAAAAGAAAATAAATATAAAGTGCTACAAAATCGAATTATGACATCACATGTACCGAGCTACCTCTTCTAATCACAGATCTTAATCTGTCCATTCACCAAGTCACGATATGACGTCAAAAATTCCGGACCCACTGAGTGACCAGTGAACTCGGATATCGCCACTGTAGGTCCGCGTCTCAGATAAAGTTACATTGTCAGCCACGGGTTCTGTGAGACAAGGAGCTACTAAAATGGTTGAGAGTATGAAGTGAGTGATTTACTTTGAGATACCGAATAAGCTACACAAGTAAGCTTACAATAGAGTGAACTTTCTGAAATGCAAAGAGTTAATAATAAAATTGGAACGCTGTTACGAATGATTGATACTCATAACGCAAATATTGATATTTGTATTTTCTGTGTTTATATCAGGAAGATTTCCGGTTTAATTAAAGTCCTAAACGAATTAAATAATCATACATAAAAAGGGCAGAATTTGTTAAATACGAGGCCTGTGATGAATTCCCTTGAAAGACGATTCAACATAATCTCGAAAGAATATCTGATTACCCGACTGCATCAGATGGATAATAAGTTTTCTCGAGCGTATATATGTACATCTCTTTTTAAAAGTGCTGTAGCAGTACTTTACTCAGTCAATAGAATAATACAAGTTGAATAATTCTTAAATATGGCGCCTGCGATCAAAGACTAAATGGAAGGAGCGATTTTTATGATAATAACAATATGGATATGAAATGAAAACTAGTAAATAGACTTCAAAATTTACATACATTATGTCACTTTTATTTTAATATTTAGAAATCTTGAATTAATAAATAAATAAATAGTTCTAAAAACAAAAAGTCAACTGCTTAAAAACAATCAACTGAAACATAAGACATTCATTTTTTACCAGTGTTTGTTGTAATAATTTAAAAATGTTCCTTATTTTTAGTATTACATAAACACTGCCTCCTCCAACTGCATGCACTCAACTTTTTTCCAACAATGGTCTGCCATGTAATCTGATCATGGCAGCCACACTCCATCGCTTCCCGGCCTGTTCCACTCGTTTCCCATGCGTACATATACTTACATTTAAACATTGGTTTGTCCGTCTGTAATGTTTTATTAGCTTTATCTTGTTTAAAGCTGATATTCATTGAATGCTAAGTTCTGTTTTATGTTGGTGAATTATGTATAGAGAAGAAAGTTTTAAGGTATTAACAATTGAGTAATAAGTATTTTGCACAATAAATTGAGATCCTTGAAATTTAAGTCTATTTAACCGATTTTGTGAGGTCAGCTTTTACCTCACGTATATTTGAGAAGTAGGTACTCACGCTATAGTTTATTTAAATATATTTTACAATAAATTCATGATAATGAAGGAAGTAGTATATTTTGTTAAAAATATTATTTACACATTTGTTGTAGCCAAGGGCAATAGAGTAATAGATAGAGTAAATGAAAATTTTATATAGGTAATAATAAATACTATTATATAAAATGACTTTTACTACTCAATCCATCTACTAGTCATTTGTAATCCACTGCCGGACACCAGTACTATAAGCTAATATAGGCGCTAATTCTAAGCGCTTATAAAACAAAGCTTTCCCATTCGGGGCATATGCGTGAAACATAATCACTGGCTCAATACAAACACAGAGGCACAATCATTAACTGATTGGCAATTCCGGTGAGGCTGGCTTGATGCGGTTAATTGTAGTAGTGCAATCGGAAAGACAATTAGGCTCCTCGGTCAGAAGTACATTGAGAATTATGCTTGGTTCTAGGTGCTATTGATCTGCTAATTAGATGTCGCCTAAATACTTCCATGTACTGGCTAATGGACTTTGTGCCTGTGTTTAAAAATGAAAGAAAAAAAATCCTAGCCTTCAAATGCTATAATTCTACACTAATCACATATCAATCAAGATATTTCGTACTAAAAATTATGTCCTAATAACGCAGCAAATAAGATGAATAAGTTAATTGACTTTGATTGGCTTTAACTTGCGTTTGAATATAATAATAATAATACTCTTTATTGTACCAAACAGTAAAGATAACATAGAACACATAACTCGAATATATAACTCTAAAACCACGTATTTAATAATTTTATGACTATAAATTAACTCTTCTTCCGTACATTCAATACTGTTATTTAAAATGAGCAGTAAATGCGAGGAGCTCCACATCACAGAACAACCAATCTTCTCCATAAATTTTATTAAGTAATTTAAATATTCGTCACGAGTTGTTACTATTTAATCTTCCAGTTTTAACTTAATTTAAAACGTACTATCATATCTTACGCAATTGAACGGGTGCAGCAGCAAAATGCCTAATTGTAGAGGCACAATCAGTAAGACAATTAGTGAAGCCGCGCATTTGATTGCGTGAGATTGGCTCTGAAGCTGTGGGGAATTCTTTGTGGATTATGCGAACCGAGTACGCTGCTCTACGACTCATTGAAGCGTATAAAAGACTTGAATTGGATTAGTGCGAAGCAATAATGTGCTACTGAATTTAAAGTGAAAGAATATGACACCTATAACTGCTGACCTGTGCGAATTTTCGCGTGATCCCTATCTCCTAATATTATAAATGTGAATATAACTTATATGTTACGCTGTCACGCCAAAACTACTCAACATATTATCACGAAACTTTGCAAAAATATTCTTAGAGCTATTAGAAAATATAAGATACTTTTCATTAAAATAAATAAATGTATTATTTTTAAATACTTTAGATTGATTCAGTTTTATTAAAATGTAACGATCTTTGATATTTATTGTAGAGCTTCAATGCGAATGAAACCGTGAATAAAAGCTAGTATGATAATCAAATAGAAAGACAAAGGTGGTAGAACTCATTTAATTTTCACTGTGGAAGTACCATTGTCACATGTATTTCTGCCTATAGACAGTATTGTTATGCGCCGGTGTGTTCTGGTTTGAAGAGTGTGGTGAAGGAGATATACTTACCCAAGGTATTTGTCTTACTCCTTCGGTAGCCACTCATCTATAGCTTACCTTATGTTAGACTCTGATCTAATCTGGGATCGACTAAATTGTCCATGCGTAGCTGTTGCCACTTACCATTTAGTGGACTGCATGCTCATTGGCTACTGCCACATTACAATCAAAATAACTGATCGTTGTTACTTAATAAATGGACTTCTCCAAACATACAAATATACAAACCCGCTGAGTTTCTTGCCGGATCTTCTCAGTTGAGGTCGTATTCCAATCCGGTGGTAGTGTAAGAAAAAAATGTAACTGACAATTTGTAAGTGCCCCCGCAGGCCTATACAAAAATAAAGTCATTTCATTTCATTTCATTTCATACAATTCCGCTGAATATTGTGTATGATTAAATAAATATATTTAGGAGGTATTTTAAATGATTAATTCATATTTAAATATCATGTGTCAGGAAGGAGGTTTACGATTAAATAAAAGTAGCAGGCCAAATTGCGTTTAAACTACTTTGATTAGTACATAGTACCTATACCCACACCTATTACGAATCCATTATGATTAGCCCAACCAAATTTTCATCTAAACGATGATCGATTCGTTTGCCACCGTCGAATTCGTTATAAAGTTTCCAGACCATTTACAAAACGGTCAAAGACCACTAATTAGACCGCAGACAAAAATTAATTAATTCTCACTAATTTGTGCACCACAAAAGTATTCGCTCCCGCCGGCCGAAGCTTAAAATACTTCGTTGCAAAATTAATGGATTCAGACTCCAGGGATTCAAGTTAATATTTATCTAATTGTCTGGATTATTTATTTTTGACTTGTAATTTATGTCTGATTTTATTAAAGTATTATATTTAGAATATATAAGGAAACATTTTAGGAGTCTCATAGATGTTGTCCTAATTTTGTATACTAAAACATTTTCATGTGATATTAATACTATTTCATCAAGAAAAATGATGCGACTTTGATCAATATAACGTAAGCTATGATATTTATTTATGATTGGTACGAAATCCTGTTATACAGATGTCTCTAAACGGGTGTATCGATATTAGTGCGGAAAGGAAGACTTATAGGGCACAATTATAAATATCTAGTATAATACCTAAAATACAGTATACAAATCTTCAAACAGCACTGAGCTAAGTAACCAGAAACAAAAATCTTACATTGATCGCAGCTTTTTAATAAGAGTTTTGTTTTGTGCCTTTATTGCAAAATACTGTACGATTTGAGCAATTCAAAAAGAGTCAAATTAAACATTCCCAAATACTTAAGCGTCAAAAATCCGTCATTGCCTCAACTGTAGGACTAACCACTAAGGGCAGATTGATTACATAATAATCCAATCCATAGCACGAGCTACCAAGCTGACCCTTTTCATTCATTAATTAATCCGAAATGCGCGGAACTCTCAAATAATAGGTCTCTCAAACCGATCACTCACGTAGAAGCGTCAATCGGTCTCGTAACAAATGTCAATTATCTGCTTTAAACGAACGAATGTGTTCCGCAATCGAGTTGTGGTGAGTGTATCGTTTTTATTTTAGAATAGGACTACCTTACAGCTTTGTTTAAAATCGACTCTCGCAACGTACATCATCGAAACTGCAAAAACGTGTTTTTCGTTTTGCTCTAAAAATAACATAATAGCGTACTGTTTATATAACTTAAAGAAAAAAAAATGACCAATATTTAGCCTAATTTCGAAATGAACATTATTGATTCTGCACTATTTAAGCACGGAATATAATCGAAAAATACAACTTCAAATCGTTCTCCTAGAAAGTAGTCAATTTGTAGATTCGATTCGTTGCGAGAGTCAAAATGTGCGTATCTTGTGAAGATTTATCCAGTGGTACAAAATTTGAAACAGAACAATGTTTACTACATTAAAGTAGTAAAAATTATGGATGAAGATGATGATGGAGATGGAAGGTTTGGCCATGATCACCGCTTTTATCATGCGTACAGGCGAGCGCAGTGGTTGGTGATGTTACATGAGAAGACGCTGGTACCTATTTTCTAGATTTTCTCCTTTAATAGCCTCCTATGAAATTCACGCGAAGAGAAGGAGTGGTATGTCTTGAAATCGATACTACACAGAAATACGAAACAAACGCTCTAGCAACAAAATAATGATTAAATTTAATATTCAACAGTCCCAAGTAATAGAATGTTTGAAAATAACAATTTCATTCACATTTCATACGAAATAACTAGAAACCCCTTCCCGGTTAATTAATTTAAGCTTCATACTGGCCCAGAATACAGAACCGCACCAACTTTTCTATTACCAAAAGCCATCTAAGCCCTATTGCCTATATTGTATTCGGTACTGGAGGTCTATTCTGTACTCATAATATCCGTACTTTCATCCAACGTTCGATACTTTTGTCTTCGAATTACTTTACATTTTATTTCGAACAGGTATAGTTCCATCCATCCATCAGCCCTTTGATGTCCAATGCTGGACATAGGCCTCCCCTAAATGGCGCCACTCCAACCGGTCCTGTGCCCTCAGAATCCAACGGTTTCCCGCTATCTTCTTCAGGTCATCGGTCTACCTGGGGGGCGACCTGTACTCCTTTTGCCTAAACGTGGTCGTCATAAGTTATAATTAAAAATACTGATATTATTTAATCATTTGACAGTAAAACTCTAGACCGAGTAATAAACACCGTCAATGATTCTTGGTGTGTATATTTTAAGGCGGAAAGAAAGTCGTAACTAGAACCAGTGTAGTTCGACCGGGGTACCAAGGCCATACCTATTTCTAGCGTGAAGCAGTTTCTGCGTTTTCGTGGAAGGGTGTGGTTGCCGGCACACTTTCGTATCAGGCGACCATCCTTGGAATTAGCAACTCGTCTATGATTGACTTCAGATAGAACCCATGTTCTATTTGAAGTTATTTACAGATGCCCATGGTCGACATCAGCCTCTTACTATCAGGTGGACTGCATGTTCGTTTGCTACTTCGATTAGATAAAAAGTAATAAATAAATAAAAGTGGAATTTGGTAGTTTCGATAAAGTTGATGTACTTTCCGATGGATCCGAAACTTCGTAAACGTATCGAATAGACCCCTGGCCCCGATGCCACACGCTAAGCGCGGTTTCATTAAATCTTGGCGCGAATATTGTTAGCTGAACTGAGCATGCTTGGTGCTTATAGTCCACCGCCTACTGCATGCAGACACGATTATCGTAAAAATTAATGACTCTACCTGTGCATAATGCAGTTGTTTTATTTTGATAGTTCCGGTATACAACGAGTAAGGATTGCAACTACACTCTAGTAGCACGATGCCATTTTTGAAAAATATTGCTAGTATTTTTAAAATTCTTTTCAGATAAAGGCTTGACTTATCATATAAATTGTAGATTAAAAAAGTAAAATATTTTTAATATAAAAGGAAATCCCGGAAAAGTAAAGCTTTTCCAAGTAAATAAAAGATAATAAGAGAGATACAGTTTTAAATCGAGTCTCTGATATATAATACAGATACTCTATAATACGTTGACAAATTAATAAAAATGTTTTTTTAAGAATAAAGTATCAAACTAGCATGCAGCCTCTATGATAGTAAGTCGTCACTGTCACCCATGAATATGTGCAAGTAACTTCATAATTATAGAACTGGTTATATCTGAAATAAATCACAGATGCATTGTTACTTTAAAGACCAATATGGTTAACTTATATAAAAATCTGCCGTCAACCACACTCTTCCACCCAATCGCAAGAACTGCCTTACGCTAGAAATAAATGAGGCGGTGGTACCTACCTGGTTGTACCATCTGTTAAATTAATAAAAGAGATTAATAAAATACAGCATATTAATAAAATATTTCAAAAATACCAAAAACAATTTAAAAGATTTAGAAAAGACCTACATAAAAATTCGTAGTTTCAAATAGTTAATGCTTTTTTTAATTAAGGAACTTGTGCTATAAAAATAAATACAGCGACTATGCGTAATAAAACATGCTGTTATGACTACTATAAAGTAAATTGCAGACATTACCTACTTAACACATTCATGCTTGTTAACTAAATGGCGACTCTTTGCACATAATGGCGAACATTATCGCTTGCATCTGAGCTAGCTTAGTCTAGAAAGAGGACGTTCAACGGCTCTAACTTATTATAATGTTTTGAGTAAATTAGTCTGGAAACTAAGAGATAAATAACTTTATCAAGAAATATTTACGTTACAAAATTTACTATTTGTTGTTATGTATTTTTCATGAAAAAAAAATGTATAACGTAACATCACAACAAGATGGTAGAACCAGTGTAGTTCGTCCGGGGAAGTGTGGTACTTCCCCGGTCGAAGTACACCGCCGCACTTATTTCTAGCGTGCGGTATTTCTTGCGTTTCGATAGAATGGTGTGGTTGCCGGCACAGTTTCACATGAGGCGACCATCATATTCCTCGGGAGTAGCAACGCATCTGTGATTGACTTCAGATAGAACCCATGTTCTGTATGAAGTTGATTGCAGATGTCGTTTGCTACTTTCATTGTAAAAAAGGTCCAGAGGAGAAACGACGACGTAATCAGCTATAATATTAAATGATGCCAACTTTGTAATCAATTGTTTTAAAACATAACTATAGAGATAAAACTTAAAAAAAACAATCAATGAACTTTTTTTTTAATGTTCTTCTCACATTTTTTGATTGAGAATTTTAATGATAGATTTCAAAGTTGTACATAGAATCACAAGGGATTGGAAGAAATATAATTTAGTGAAATTAAAATAAGCCAATTAATAACTGAGCCAATACAATTAAATATTAAATATGGTTTAATAATATAGTTATGTAGAAATATAATTACTAGGTGCTAATAATATACATACAGAGCTTAAGCCATTACAATTAACGTAAATAAAATATGGTTTAGTAATATAATTATATAGAAATATAATTACTAGGTGCTAATACACATACAAAGCTGTAACACAACTTAAACTATAAGCCGAGATGCTTTGTAGGTCTCAACAAAGGCATCACAAGCAATGGGCGTTAAAACGCCTAGACGTATGTTTACATTTCTGTTTTGATGTGCTTTAATACAAGTGTCTGTTCGCAGACAACTTAGCAATTGTAATATTAAGTGCTATTTGCACTCATAGTTTACCTACATTAGTTATAACTGACGACCCGCGAGGCGGAGCAGTTACCATACCGGTCTGACGCGCAATGGGTCCCGGGTTCGATTCCCGACAGGTATCTGAATGATGAGTTTAGGCTCATGTTTTGGGTCTGGGTGTTTGTGTATTCGTCTTGTTTGTGCCCATGCTACCCACGACACAGGAGAAAATCCTAATGTACATAGTATGAAACAAAGTCGCTTCTCGCTGTCTGCTTTAAAACTACGTTTCGGATTTTAATGCAGTTTTTTTTAAATAGATAGAGTGATTCAAGAGGAAGGTTTCTTTATATAATACATGCATAATGTAGTGGAAGAACACTGAAAATTTTACATTTATACTTCTAGGCGGAACGAAGTTCGCCGGGTGAACTAGTGTATTATAAAATGTATATTTATTATTATAAATATCTATATTCTAATGATCATGAAAGAACAAGTAAATAAAATTGTTTAGGGTAAATCCAATAAAAGCATTTGTCTAATATCTGGTCTCACGGACTTTAGCCTAGCTAAAATGGTTATAAATCTCAACGGTAACAATTATTCGAATACCAAAACATAAATATCAAGTTATAATAATAGATAATTTGAAGATTAGATATTTATCACATGAAACTATTTAGGAATATTTTACGAAAAGAGGCTATTAAAAAAACTAGAAAATAACTATAAGGAAAACTAAACAATTAATTAGATGAACAAAGCTTCACTAGAAATAAAGAAAAATGTGTTATACTAGAACTACGTTTACTGTACTAGTAAATTCGATTGTCGTCCAGCTTCAAAGGCTTTGCTAACGTCCAGATAATTAGTGCAACGCAAAGAATAGTCAATATGCAGTACAATAAGAAAAGAACAGACAATTGACGCTCTGAATACTAAGCCAAGTCTTTGTGACGTACAAAGCAAACTGAAAATTGATGCTTTAATAGACCGAAAAAGAGTTTCACGTCCGCATATTGCACAATTTAAACGTATTGAGGGTTTTCAAAAAGCACCTTTTAAAATTCAATGTATGATCATTTTCCATAGACAGCGTTTGTAACAGCCGAAATCCGTACAGTATAGTTTGGTTTTTTTATCTAATTGAAGAAACAAACGAGCGTGCAGTCTACCTAATGGGAAATGGTCACTGCCGCAATGGGCATTTGTAAGCAACCCCATATAGAACAACGGTTTTATCTGAAGTCAATTTAAGATGCGTTGCTACTCCTGAGGACTAAGATGGTCTCATGTAAAAGTGTGCCGGCAATCACACCCTTCCATCGACATGCAATAAATGCTTCACGCTAGAAAGAAGTGTGGCGGTGGTACATCCCCGATCAAACTACACTGGTTCTACCACCTTATAAATGTATGTAATAAAACAAATCTTCACAACTTAGAAGTTCACAAGTTCCGTCGTATCTCTATAAACGAACCCAAAGAGTCTCATTATACATTCCGTTCTAGTCCATTACAATGTTGTTTACACGTTCTGGACGCTTACGTGCTAGTGCGTTGGGCTCGCCGCCGGGCGCGCATCAATTTGCGCGGCTACCTCAGATTGACGGACAGGATAACGACTCGGCCACGAAAATATCACCATATTTCAAGTATCTATTTTCTACAGTGTTATTTTCTGTTGTGAAACCTGAGGCAACAAAATGTTTAACATTTCTGACAGCGACATAGTGTCTATACACTATATAGTACCTTTCTATTTTTCTATCCCATATCTGGAGACAACTTTAAAGTTAAAAAAAAATCTGTGACAGCCTACATTTATACACTAGGTATTTAAGTTAATAAACGCCTTTAAAATTTGCTTTTTATTTATTTGTACTTTGTTGGATATTTATATTACCTACAAGCATTGATGTATTTCTCCTTTATTTCTAATACTTGCATTAAAAAACTCTGTATACATTTATTAACTTTCATATATTTGTATTAAAGTTAACTTGCAGCGTAAAGCGATTAATGTGTATAGCGTTTCATGGCCCACGGATAAGGAGGTTCTAAAGACGACAGCGGCAATAAAGCCGGACTAGAAAATAAAGTAAACAAGCAAAGGCTGTATTACGCTGGCCTGATGTGTTTTATAGTCGCTGACGGATGGTAGATGGGTGAGTGATGATAAAACAATGTTGTAAAATTATTTCAGTATATTTTACTTACTTACACTTACAACTTTAGTTGGCTATGTGTAAATTCCTCCGGCTAGGGTATAAAAGTTAATTACATAAAACTGAAATATTTCAAATCTATACTTGTAATAAATCTGTGGAGAGGTTAATTCTGTACATGAAATATATTTCCAAAATAGCCATCAGGGGTGATTACGGATCGATACTGATGCCAAAAATGCAATCAGTAAAGTTTTTGTCTGTCTGTCTGTTTGTCTATCTGTCTGTCTGTATTAGCCGTTCGAATAATTAACCGTTATAAAAACAAAAATTACTCGACGGGTTTTAACCAAAATTGGTACAATTATTTTTCATACTCATGGTCTGGTTATAGTATTCTTTTCGTCACGCTACATTCAATAGGAGCAGAGCAGTAAAGGGAAATGTAGGAAAAACGGGAGAAGTTACTCCATTTTTTAAGCTTCCGTCGCGTGTGCAACCTTAATGGTTAAAGCTACACAGAAATCACGTATGACGGAAATGTTCTCCCTAAAATTATATAAAAAGTAGCACATGTGTATCTTTTATGGTTGACTCACTATATCATGTGTAACTCCCGATATCTTAGCTGTTCAAAGCTTTCTGATTGTATTTGTCTACTCTTACGTTTATAACACTCTCAGACGTCCTTAATTAAAAAAAAATAACATTCGAACGAAGTTCGCCGGGTGAACTGGTACTAAATTATAATAAATATTATATATTTCGTTTTTGAATGAACGAGAAAAAATGGTATTGCATCTTCTCAGACCCTATTGTTTTAGGCATAAACATTATTTTTCATGGTAACTTTCATAATATTATAAGAACTGTTTTACTAGAAGAATAAAATTATTAGGTATTAATCTCGATATTTATGATTCGTTCGTGCTTACTCCGAACATTATAATTACGATCCATTTGTTTCTCAGCGCCACAATTCAATAATTTGCTTGCATTTATTTCCTTATTTATACACTAGTATTCCTTCTTTACTCGTTATACGTAGCTCACGTACACATAATACTACAATGAGGCATACAAATTATCGCTTGTGCCGACGTCTGCCGCTTTTTAAAATAAAAGTACAATAAACTATTCTCTCATCAACCCAATCTCTTCTGAATGGCCGTGGGCTTAGAGTGCTTTCCTTGCGATGCGTTGAAGTTCCTTACGATCTTTGAGGTGTATCCCAGGGTCAGTGGTCGGCGAATAACTCGCTAAGACATGATCATGACTGGTGGGCTTATACTCCACACCTCGTTACGTGTTAACAGGCACATTCGCTCACGACGCGATGTTTATCCGGCGAACTTCAAAATGCGCGAGCGCATTTCTGTCGAAATGATGTAATGAGACCTACGTGACAGGATAACTCGATCGATTTTGGGTGAATTATTACCGCGTTAATGTTACCAGGCTTTTGTTTTAAGTGTGTATTACTTATTGTTTCGATTATGAGCGCCGGTATGAATTCGTTAGTAATTTGTTGTAAACTTTCATATAAATTGTACGGAAATTTGATAGAATACCGCGCTCTCATTCACACGTTCTTTTTTGTTTTTTTTTTCTTTTGTGATAAACTAGTAACCAGTGTACTTAAGGATAAATTGTAATATCTCTCACGAACAATTTAATTCCACATATTACTGGTGTTCGACTTAAACTTACACATAGATGCGGTTATAGACCCCTTATTTGTCCTCTAAGTCAGAACACAGTTTAACACCATATTACCCTTATATGATATGATAAGATATAGATAGATAGGGAAAACGAACGGTTTTACCACCTTTAAACTGTCTCTATAACGCCGACAACCTCATAAATATTTTACAAAATATACATTTATTGCCTATTACAAGCAGACAAACAAAACAAAGTAAACGGAAGTTACTCAAGTTGTTTAATCTATTAATTTCCACAAAACTGGTTATATGCATTTGTGAAACAAACCGGGCTTTAATGGACTTTTTACTCTATCGTAGATAAGGCTTACATGTACCGGTAGTGCTGTTACTTTCTTTATGTTGTTCTGCGGCAAAATCCTTATTTATTGTTCGTGAGTTTTAATTTTAGATGAGAGATTAGAGGTATGTAAGAACCTTGGTTCGTTTTAAAATTATACGTAGAAAATTATGTTTTAACCTTTTTTAATCGCAGAGGATTGTTGCTAAACTTGTAGGTACTGGGTTATGCTAGTTTGAAAAATAAGCATGCATTGTACTGAGTACATTTAATAAATCACAATTTTTTGTATAGGTAACGGTAACGGTAGATACATTATTTGTAAATATTTTGTGCACAAATACAAGTTTTAGATACATAGCCCATATATAGCTTATTATAAGGACAGTACTATAAATATTCTTGGTAATATATTTAAAACATATGGATATATATAAGCCATAGGCATGGAATAATGATAAAATTAGTATAGTAAGAGTCTGATTGCATCTATTGGAAACTGACATATTAATACCTGATTTCCAGTGTTTTTTGTTTACAGATGTATCAAAAGAGGTAGTATTCGAATGCCACCAGTGGTAGACTATAACTGGTTTGCTGCTCCAGAAGAATAAATTAAATTCCTCATTTAACCTTCTTTACTTATTTACTTCACCTATTGAAGGTGATAGAACCTTTTCTACTCCAGATGTAGCATCACTACACATTTTTCAACCTCATAAAGCCAACATGGCTTGTTGTATTTTGATTTGAGTGTGATAAGGGAGACGTTTTATTTGAGTTCTCAGGGATAGCAACACGTATATAGCCAACCTTATGTAAAACTCTTTATTCTATTTGGGTTTAACTATATATAGTGTATGTGTGCTTATTACATGTGTGCAATGAGGGCTGCGGCTACTTTATTGAAAACAAAAAAGCTCAGACCGGAACTCTGATTTCATGGACTGTATGTTACGTTTAGTACACAATAAAAAAAAAACGTAAAAAATATTAAATAGAAAAATGATTTTACACATATAACGATAATTTAAAAATAATTCTTAAACGATAATTTAAAAATTGTAAAAATCCAACAAAAAACACATAAATCTACTAAATTAAGCAGCGTTGTAATATAGTTACTAAGGCTTTTATTGTTAAATATGAGTATGTGCTTTCCATACGTGTAGATCACCTGAATCGACATATTAAATTTTTGACGTCCTTTTGATGATTAAAATATGTTCCCACTAATAATAAATATTACGTCGATTCGATATTACGTCTTTAAGCATCATCAGCCAAACTAACGAACAACGATTATAAATATAAAACAATGTAACAACAAACGATGAATACATCCGTTTCCGAAATTAAAACGGTAACATGATTCGTGGATGAACGAGATATTGACAATTGATCGACGTGTTCACAAAACATCACCGCGCCCGCTTTTAACCTCATTCATTTTCCGGCTTAGCATTGTTACGTTACCATTGTTGCTTCAGGCTTCAAGGTCTTGGATGATTATACGAGATCGAATCGCGTGTTTTTACATCTGTTTTTTTGATTATCGTAATTTTAGTAAACATCTCTTAAAATGTAGGAATCCTCTAAGGCAGAAAGGGGATTGTTGTATATGTGTACCTACATAGGTTTAATTGCGTGCGGCTGCAACCCACGTCTATAGTTGATGAAATAAAATCAGTGTTTTTTGACTACCTTGTTCATTGGTTGATTTCCGTTCTCGCCTTTAAAATATTTCACAGGGGTGAAAAGTTTTGCCTCCATTATGTATCGAGAATGCTTTGTTTAGTATTTCACAGGTTTTCCTCAGTGTGAGCTTGTGAGCCCCGTAACTAGTGTGCATAAAAAGTGTTGGATAATGGCAGATTATTTTTTAATTTACAGCTCAATGTTCATTCTAGATGGCAATAATGGGATAACGATACAAGGTACGTATCCGTAAACAGACCGAAAATCAGGTATGAATATATATTCATGAGTACATATGAATTTCCAAAAGATGTAATCATGCTCTTAGTGTATTTAGTAAGAACTTCATCATTATTGTATCTATAGTTTATTTATATCAGTATATTTCCATTATACGAACAAAAATATTTATAGTACCGTCCTTATTATAAGCTTAAGTAATAAGATCGTTGTCTTTAGACACCTACTCCTACCCTATTAATACTGCCCGCTTATTATACTTTATATTACCGGCTCTGCTATTAAACTTTTTGCCATCGCCTTGTTCACACCACGTCAATTGGCGTGAAGAGTTAACGAGCTAGTTTCGTGAACTTAATAAATTATCTGAACATACGCTATGTTTACGTGCGAGAGAAAAACATCGGACGTAATATACGATCAAAGTAACCCAGTTTGAAATAGAACGCCGGGGCTTTTGGTGAAAATACAATTTTTGATAATAAAACTCGTATATTGACACTAACTGGAAATTAAATTGGTGATTTAAGTTTATTACGCTGTAATATTATAGTTTTGTAACATAATTGAATGCCGTTATTTTGTAAGCAGATAAATATGATATTTGGTTAAACCTTCATGGTATCATCGTCACACCTATTTCTGCATTGAAACAACAGCTAAAGCTGATATTCTTGTTGCAATGATAAATTAGAGCAATCACCTTGAAGTAGCAAAGAAGCATGCTGTCCACCTATTGATAAGTAATTACTGCCGCTCGTGGGACATCTGTAAGCAGTTTTATATCGAACAGGGGTTTTAAGTCTTAAGTCGATCACAGACGCGTTGCTGTTTCTGCGGACTAAGATGGTCGCCTCATATATAAGCAAGCAGGCAACCACACCATCCATAATAACGCAAGAACTGCTTCACGCTGGAAATAGGTGTGGCGGTTCTACCTCTATTTCAATCATCCGGTAGATCAAGTCCTCAAGCATATTAATTGACCTATTAAATACCTCGTTGATTTCAATGCGACAAAATGTTAAAGGTAAAAACTACTTAATGTAAAAACTAGTGTCAATTTAACAAGTTTATTGATAGTGAATTATCGTTTTAATGTTAATATTTTGATACTTATTTGACGGGTAACAATATTTTGATAGCCGCAACTAGCCTCAAAATAGCAAACATTTCTTTATAAAATAGACTTTTATTTATTTCACATAAAAACACACCGCAGCATCAAAAACGACTAAGGCAAAGAAAAAAAAAATTCACAGAACTTCTTTCTACATATTAGCTTACATTTTTAGTTTCACCCTGTTCTATTCTAATTTCTATTTCTTATCTACTCTTAGGTACTTTTTGCTATTTAAGAGATTAGTCTGCAAACTTATGCTTATCATCCACCCATCCATCAGCCCTTTGGGGTCCACTGCTGGACATAGGCCTCCCCTAAATGACGCCACTCCAACCGGTCCTGTGCCTTCTGAATCCAACGGTTTCCCGCTGTTTTCTTCAGCCTTTATGCTTATACATAATAATAACCTATAAAAATAAACTAAGTAGTAATATATCTCATCAGACTTCGCATCCTCGTACGTCTTTACGCATAGAAAATATTAAGCGGCCTCAAAGGAATTTTATAGAGAAATTTCATCCAGAAACTACGAACACACGAGATATCAATCTTCAATAACTCGCTAACTACATACGGGGATGATAAACGGCCTTTATGTTTCTCAGCCGAAGTGTAATTTTACTGTTCTATAAACGATGATAAGATTACTCGTTTAACTTCATTTACCTGTCCTGGCGGCGTTGAGGCTTTTTGTACTGTTTTTGATATTCTGTTAATGTATTATTATTAGTTATTTTATCATCCATAACAGCTAAAAAATATAGAATCTTATATCAATCTTTTCTTACAAAATGACAAGTAATACAGAATTCGATTGACTTCTTTTGTAAGTTAATAGTCCAATTTTTAAAGGTGTCAAAATCTTTTGCAGTTTTTTTTGGAATCGAAACAAGTAGTTTGTTTGTACCTATATATTTTTTATGTTTTATTTGAAAATAAATCTACTAAATCATAAAATACTAGTGGCACCTCTTAATTTTACAACACGTTGCAACCCACAAATTTCGTCCCCCGTCCATTGTTCCGACAATAACCAAAAGAATCAAATCACAGTAAAACCGTACAACATTACAAAATAAAAAAAATGTCATATTCATTGAACCAGATAGAAGGACAGCCAGGCAGACCACGTTATGTTTTATAATTAATACACACATTAATACACACACACACACACACACACACACACACACACACACACACACACACAAACATACAAACACACACACACACACGCACGCACGCACACGCACGCACGCACGCACCAACTCGCACACACACTCACACGCACGCTTGCACTAGTATTTTTTGTTGTAAACCTCAGTGGCAGTTTAACAGTGCTACTTAAAAAATGTAAATCCGTAATTGGCTATAAGTTTTATACATAAGCTATGTAATCTTTACTACTAAGAGCTGTGGATTTTGTGATAATAAATAAATAAATAAATAAATAATATGCAAAGTTTTACGCTCTTTCTATTAAACACGACACGAAAAGTTTCCGTATCGACAGCAGATATCGAATTCATCGAAACCCCATAGAAATATATCACGCCAACGAACATTGCAGTTGCGATATATCATTCGCTTTATAGTCCGTTTATATTATCAGAACTCTGTCTGCTTTATGTCGAATAAATTCCCAGGGTCATCTTTACGTGGAACTAACAAACCTTGCAGATATTCCACACAAGGTTGAACAGGTTAAAAGCGCAACTAAGTTGCATACTCGCCTGGTCCGACCTTGCAAGGCATTGAATCTTTTACGCGAAAACTTAATACATTATTCGGATAAAAGTTATCTTTTCTCCCTTAGAGGTATTTGCGATAAGACTTACCTTTGCTAGAGTACCTATTAGGTACTCTACCTTTACGCGCAAATTAATTGAATAAAGGGAGAGCCATTTTTATTAACTTATTGCCAGATGGTAGAACCAGTGTAGTTCGACTGGGGAAGTACCACCGCCTCACCTATTTCTATCGTGAAGCATTTCTTGTGTGAGGATAGGAGGGTGTGGTTGGCGGCACACTTTCAAATAAGACGACTATCATAGTCCTCGGGAGTAGCAACGCATCTGTGATTGACTTCAGATGGAACCCATGTTCTGTATGAAGTTGAACGCAGATGTCCATGTACAGCAGTGACCACTTACCATCAGAGGGAATGCATGCCCGTTTGCTACTTCAGTCACATAAAAAAGCCAGTCAAACGAAATATCGGATAAATATACTTACTATATAAACAGTTATACCCAAAAATAGCAAATTGAAGATTAACGCAAACCGCAAATTTATTTATTTGTAGATCTATATACATATAACTGTGCAAAATATTAAGTTATGTTGAAAACTATTTACGTTAATTGGCAGCGACTGCTTAGACATTTTTCGCTGATTATAAATTAAGATTTAGAAGACAGTAGCCTTATATGAAAAAAATAAATATAAAATTACTAACTAATAGTTTTCACGGGGACCAAAGAACATACCACACTTTGTAAGGTAAATGCAGATAACAAGATTGTCTATACAAGGATGAAGCGAATAGCGCAACTAAATATGTCTGCTTACATATTTGACATCCGAAACAGGTAATAGTGGTTTTCATACGAACGAACACAGTACAACTTATTGCGTAGCAAATGTAGATAACAAGTTAGCTTCTATGAATAATGTGGGTAATATAAAAATACATAAAACTTAACGATTATATATATTTTTTTATGCTATCTGAAATTTAAGTAATAAAATAAGTAAGTGTTCTCATAATAACAGTTTGGTAATCCAAACCTCTATCATGGAACACATTTTTATAACAGATTATATACTTTTTAATTAAAATATACATAAAAAAATAAGAAGATTATGTTTTTTTTTTTTCTTTTTTGGATTTAAGACAGTATTAGAATATACCGGTTTTCTACCTTAATAATTATTATTCGAGCATACATACGATTTGGTGATATAATTGGTCACTGCCACCCAATTCTGATTACAATTTAAATTACAATATCATAGCTTTTCTCCACCGGAAGATTGAACAACGCATATACTCGTAACATAGCACCTCGTAAGGTTTTTTATTGGATTGAAGTTGCGGACGAGCATGCAGTTTTATTTAAGTGGCTACTCATGGACATCTGTAACCAACTTGAAATGAAGATTCTATTTGAAGTCAAAGACTGAGCGTTGCTACATCTGAGGACTAAGTGGTCGTTTCCGATGATAGAGCCGCCGCTAATTGAACCACTCTATAAAACAGAAAAAATGCTTTATGATAGTATTAAGCGTGGGTTTGGTTTTTTTTTCATCTAACTGAAGTAGCAAACAAGCACGCGGTCCACCTGATGGTAAGTGGTCACTACCACTCATGAACATCTGTAATCAACTTCATATAGATCAACGGTTTCTACAGAAGTCAATTCAACATGCATTGCTACTCTCAAGAACTATGATGGTCGCCTCATATAAGTGTGCCTGCAACCACACCCAGCCATCGAAACACAAGAAATGCTTCACGCCTGATATAGGTGTGGCGGTGGTACTTCCCCGGTCGAACTACACTGGTTCTACCATCTAAAGACCTAGTTTGGTACCTAACTGCTCTAATCATACTCATTCTACCATAACTAAATAACAATCTAGTAATGAGAACATTACCAGATTGTTATTTGGTTTACATTTGTGTACATTTGAAATGATTTAAACTGAATTTTAAAGTTATATTTTGGCTCGTATTTTAACGATAATAAATTTTCGCTTTTGTCACGTTTACCACAGTAATGGGTATCTGTGTGTTAATTATGGTCATAAGCTATCTGTATATCAAATTTCATTGAAATCTGACCCGAACTTCCTACTTAAAACAAACACATACATACATTTCCGCAAACTTTTAGTTATAATATCAGTAAGATGTCATATTGTTACATACCGGCTTATTTTAGTAATATAAAAGAGCATATCAATTCCCTAACTCTCAAATTCATTCCCCTTAATACAACTGCCGAACCTTTTCGATTACTTCGCACGAGAAACCCGTATCCTGTGGGATTAACGTATGCTGATGAGACGTTGAGGTCAGAAACAGTTATACGTACGTGGAACATATGAACCGTCTGTGTGCATAAATCAACTCCGTCGAGTTGAAAGTCGATACCCAAGTTACAGGCTTTGCGCGGTTTTGATGTAAATAATCTTTAACTGATTTTTACATGCAATGAGAATAATGTTTTCGCGTGTCTGTACGTTCCATACATTTGCTTGCTTAAATTTTTTGGAGGACTGAGAATAATTAAAGGTACATTTTTAGAACAGTGATAGCCTAATGGTTGAAACTTGCCCTCTTAATCGGGAGATCCGAGGTTCAAACCTAGGCACACAACACTGCTTTATGCGTATTAGAAATTAATTATCACTGCCTTTCGGTGAAGGAAAACATCGTGAGGGAAACACGTGAAGGAAAACATCTACACACCCGAGAGTCCTTTAAAAAAAAGATCTCGGAGGTGTTTGAAGTCCACCAATTCAAACTTGGCCAGCGCGGTGGACTATGGCCTAATACTCTCTCATTCTGAGAGAAGATTTGCGCCCAGCAGTGGGACAATAATGGGTTGTACCCCACGTTTTTAGGGTTCCATACCCAAACGCTAAAAGCAGAACCCTATTACTAAGACTTCGCTGACTGTGTGTAACCAGGCTGTATATATCTGTGCAAATTTTAACTGTCTAGCTATCACAGCAGACAGTTAAAACTTGCACAGACGTATTTCTGTTGCCGCTATAACAAAAAATACTAAAGTTGGACTAAAAAGAATATTCTAGGAGGGGCTCCCGTAGACCCGTACCACAAACGTTTTTTGCTGTTTTTATTACTTACACTTAGCCGATTATTTATATTTTTTTCCTTCTGTTTGCTTAAAATCGTTTAAATAATGTGTACTATTTAAACGATTTTAAGCAAACAGTATTTTTTCACGACTAGGAAGTACTGGATAAGTGTACCTAGCTAACTAGTAAAACTAATGAAAAAAAGTTTGTGCACGCTTTTATTTTACTTTCATTTCGTAAATAATTTCCAAGTTCATTTCATACATAAATTATTAACATGCTATAAAATAAAATTTAAAAATAAACACTGTATTCTCCACCATACGCTGCCTCTCGTACATCCGTTTGGCCCTTTATTTTGCCTCTAGAGCTTGTTATCTATCGTCTTGTGGGAGTCCCTGGGCCTTCATTACAATTTTCGTCTAATATTACATACGGATAATATACAAGCTCCAATGGCCTATAGCGTTGTCGTTTTAATGAGCGCGCAAAGTTACGCTGTTTCCTACCCGGTTTCATGTTGCCAATTTGGGTGTTAGTATTTATAATTTGCATGTGGTTTATGGTATGCCTTTTTAGTAAATTTAATCATTGGTGTTTTATTCATAAAATGTATTGTTGATTTAACGTGTCATGTATTGATTATGTGTGTGAATTGAATTAGATATGATTTTAATATCATTTTGATAAGTATGATATAGCAAACAATCGTGCAGTCCTACCGACAGTAAGTGGTCAGTGCCGCCCATGGACATTTGTAAACAAATTAATATGAAACAAGGTTACTAACTGAAATCACAGATGCTATGCTACAACCGAGCATTAAGAAATAAATTGAAGAATTTTATTAAATAAGTGATAGAATAATAATATCATAGGTATAAAATGAATTGTATCCATTGCTAGAATTCCAGATCTGTAAGTTTTAACGTGGATTAATAGGTACTCTTTTTTTGAAGTGAAACTTCTTTATCGGGGTTGGAAAAAAATTGAGTGTAACATTTTTTCGTTACGCGCCATCTTTTTCTTATCCCTACCACGCGTGATATTAGATAGATTATTATAGATTAGATTATAAGATAAAGTTTAATAAAAGCCTTTTATTAAACTTTATCTAATCTAACTTTATTTAACCAATTTCTGTAAAGTTGCATATAGTAAATTATTTTTTGAAAAATAACGTCATAAAGAAGTTTCACTTCTTACGTGTGTACGCTAGTACACGCACACATTTTTTTCTTTAAGCTAAAAAAGCTTTATAAATAATGATATCACAGGTAAACTATAGTATAAAGCTTTATGAAGATCCTCTAACATTAAATCATTATACTAATCTTCCAATCCAATCATCCGCCGCAATACTTGGCAAGTGGTGCTTACGCTGACAAAGTCGCAATTTCGTGTAGCAGATTATCAGCTAAGTCTAAAGTTTGAAACTCCGTCCGGTTAATATGCAACGAGGAAGTTCGCCACATTGAAGCAAGCCTGCATTTGATGAGATCGGGAGGTCTATTCTGTACATCTATCACGAATTGGAATCTAGGATAAAATATTTTTCCATTGGAAGTGACGTCACGAAACAATGAAAAACTTTAATAAAACTTTTCTACATTATTTTCTTTTCAACAAGTATGTGCGTAGCTAAGTGTTGTACGAGGTTGATGCTAAGCTATGAAAGTATCATTATTTTCATTTAAGCTACGCAAGAATTATATTATTGTAATATTTATTTTTATAGAAAATCTTAATCTTAACGTTCTATAAAAAAAAAAAAAAACTACAGTAACATCGGTCGCAAATCTCTAGCTCGCATCCCTCTATAAAAGTAACTTTGCTAGGCTCATTTTCCCCAGTGCTAAGCTAATCTAGGCAATAAGTGTCAAGTAGTCTACCAAGTAAAGCAAACATGTAGAAATTTGGCATGTGTGTACTACACTGTAGACTACGATTTAAACTGTGATGCCCTCATACTTCAAGAAAGCCGACAACTATACTCACCTCCACTAAAAAGCGAGCACTGATTCACGCTAGAAATATATATGGCGGTGGTACCGCCTCGCCATATGCGTAGAATATATATCCAGGTGGTAGAACGAGTGTAGTTCGACCGGGGAAGTACCACCGCCACACCTATTTCTAACGTGAAACATTTTTTTGCATTTCGATAGAAGGGTGTAGTTGTCGGCACACTTTTATATGAGGCGACCATCGTAGTTCTCGGGAGAAGCAACGCGTCTGTGATTGACTTCAGATAGTACCCAAGTTCTATTTGAAGTTGCTTACAGGTGTTTATGAGCGGCAATGACCACTTAGCATCAGGTGGACTGCATGCTCGTTTGCTATTTCAATCAGATAAAAAAATACGTTCTACCCTACAAAGTTGATTTGATATACGTCTATACTTTAGGTGTAGATAGCGTTTGACTGTTGAAACACAAACATGCAATTCTCCAGCAAACACGTCCTAAAAGGGCGTCCGTAACCGATTGGCCGTAAAGCATTCACTAGGCGCTGCAAGCGTCAGCGTTGAGCGAATTTTGCAAAATTTGGTTAGAACTTGTCACGAAACTCCGTAGCCTTATAAGATTAGGCATAGATATACATTTATTTTTAACCCCAGGAAAGAGGTTATCTATTAGAAAATGTTTGGTAGTAAGTACGCCAAAGTTGGAAATGCCCGAAACTTCTAACGAAGGTACAGATTTCGGGTGTGCAGAGTAGACCCTCTGGACAAAATATATAAACTGAACGTGTTCATAGCAATTCCACGTAATCATAAACAATGGTTATTATTTACGCGTAGAATTTCAATTAACAAATTTGTAATATAACTAGTTCATATAGACGTTTAGAACATAATGGAAAACACGCTTAAATGTTTTAATTAAATTAAATTTTATATCGGCTGCTCGATTTAATTACTATTTAAATCAAGTAGCCGATACAACATTGGCATGAACAGTATTCAATAACTACTGAGTTATTATGAATTATTTAATTTATATTTTGACTGGTTATTTAATAGACCTACGTATGTAGTAAGAATTTTTCTGGATGATTAAAAGATTGTACGGCAATAAAAATCGTAAGATTGAAATTTCATTATGCTATCATAAAAGAATATCTTCTTCTTCTTCTTCTTCCTTCCCTTTTCCCTTTATTTGGGGTCGGGTCTCCTTATCATTTTGCTCCAGGCCGCTCTGTTCTGGGTTGTCTCTGCGTCCAAGTGAAGGACTTCCAGTTCTCTTCTGATATTGGACCACCACGTAGCTTTTGGGCGTCCTCTTCCTCTTGGATGTTCAGGAAGGTTTAAAGCGATTTTTACTACGTGGTCATCTGTTCTTCGTTGAATGTGGCCATACCATCGCAATCTATTTTCCTGTACTTTACTGGGTATAGGAGCTACCTTAAACGAACCTCGGATATACTTGTTACGGATTTTGTCCATTCTGGTGACACCAGCTGCCCATCTCAGCATCTTCATTTCATTGACGTGTAGTATTTGCTCGTGTGTTTGGGTTATAGTCCAGCATTCCGAACCGTAGAGCAATGCTGGTCTGACAGCGGCTTTATAAACTTTACCCTTGGTCTTAATTGGCATACGGTTATCACACAGAACGCCTGACAATTCCCTCCATTTCATCCACGCAGTTTGTACCCTGTTCTTGACATCAGCGGTGGAGTCGGCATTAACAAACCATTCATTTAATTGTAGTTTTGGTATTGTTTTTTTTCAAAAATGACACAGAAGCACAATTAAAATTTAAAATAGAAACTATTAAATATCTCTTCAAATAAAAAGCCAGTCACAGTCGAGGTTAGGATAATAAATTCAATGCTAACTTAAATTAAGAAGAAACACGATAACCCTAAAACTGCGATAAGCCAATACTTATAAGGCGAAGATTCGTGGTCTTTTCTTGTGTTCCGGTAATACTATACACCTTCGCCTTAGACAGGATGCCGAAGCTAAGGCAAAGGATTGAAATATAGCTGCGAGGCGCCCGCTGCGAATATTGTACGTACAGGTGTTCTGATTCGTTCGTCGGGTAAATATTGTTCGGATAGTGACACAGGGTTAAGGTCATGTTAGACTCATAGCTACCTCTGAAACTTGGCGCCGAGTTCAGGACGATTATTGAAGTCTGCAGTGTTACAAAAGTACATAGGTAACATCGTAGATGTTACGTAGTTATATTACTTTAACTGTACAATATTCTTATACATGAAAGTTTATCTTAATTATTACCTACTTCTTACAAATTCTATACGTAAAAACATCTAAATTATTAAGATATAGGAAAGAAAATTATTTATTCTTTAAAGAAGACAAAATTGAAATGATTACTAAATTATTGCAACAATTAATTATGTATTATTGTTATAAATTTAACGGAAAATGCCTTCACTTAGTGCTGTAGGTAACTGGAATAGCTAGTAATAGTAGTAGACCATGATAAAAGTCTACGTCTAGTAGAAAATCACGTGGAAATTCTGACAAAATTGGTTTCAAAGTCTCAAGATTGAAAATATAAGGGACCTTTTTATAAACTTTTTTAGTTTAATGAGTAAAAAAGCAACAGCTTCATATTTACTACAGAAAAATAAAAAGTTTGCTTCCGAATAACAATTATATTTCTAATCACCATTTTATCACTAAAATACAGTTATAGAGAAAGTCTGAAAGTACTTATTAGAGGTATATCACAGATAAAAAATAAATTCTGACTCGTTTATCGTGCCCACGTTCCACAGAACTACTAAAATATGATACGATTAATGTCCACTATGATTTCGATAATGATAACACACAAACTTTTATCGTTTTAAATATTAACTTTGAATCTTTCAAACAAAACTCGGCATTTGAAACATAAAACTACGTATTTAGTATCGGACATAATAAAGATTAGGGACTATATTCGTAATTGATGGAATCGAGCCTGTTAAAGCACTTGTTCTATTCCACCAAGGAAAAGGTAGGCGATCTACGATTTCTAATACGAGTCACTTAGCAAATACATAATGATAAACTTTTAAATTGAAAAGATATTTCAAATAAGGGATACTTGCAAGCAATTTGTATTAGTTTAAAAAAAATGGTATTAAACCCAAGCAGTATTATGCCTTCCACGTGGGATCTGATAAAATATAGATGAATAAATACTTATTAAATTAAAATATTCTTAGACGTACGTCTAATATTTTCCACCAAAATCTAACTACTAAAGAATTAATATCGTGCAGCTAAATATGCTTCATACATTAATGAGACAAAGAGATGTCATGCTATTGGCGGAGAATAAACAAAATCATCAATTTAATCTTGACGATGTAACAAATGTATCTAACAAATAAATAATTGGTGTATATGGTTGTAACTCGCTTTACTCGCAAGTCGAACGCAGTGAGACAAAAGCTTCAAATGCATGGCCAAATGAATTTTGGGTGGCATTGCCGGTCCCTTTGACAATCAATAAAGTAACTATAAAGCTTACATTATCTACAACTAGCTCCTGTCCTTAATTTTGGCTGAATTTATCACAGGATAAAACTTAAATCTTGAGAAATTCAATTTACGATCATGTACATTTTAGCAAAATAATATATATGACCTTTTTTTTCTCGAGGGAGAAACCTTCAAAAGGTACCCGACACGGTAGGAGAAAAGCAGGGTTATGTGAGATTTTTACAGCACTAAAACCCGGGATCAGCAAAGAAACGGAACCGGAGTCCTCTGAGCGCGTTGCCCCATCGGGCTCCTCACAGATGGGCGGCTGGTCTCACCGCTCCATCTGGTCTTTACGATGGTATGCGACCACACGTACCGCCGTCCTTCGCGGGGTCGCCTGACCGAACGGGTAGAGCTCCCACTCTAGCCGCCCGCAACCCCAGAAGTCTCTTTTAGTCGCCTTTTACGACAGGCAGGGGATTCTATAGCCCTATTCTAATCCTGGAACTACAGGGATGAAACATCTACACCTGGCACAAAAATCTATAGTCTGTGTAGTGATTTGGAATCAAACTTGGATCTCATGTCAGATTGTATAGTACCCCTTCGTGGTTAGCTATAAGCATCAGAAAAGTAACATGTCCACCTAGTTGGCGATCACCAGTTAAAATCAAGACTTAAAAGGACAGATGTATAAAAATATGAGTACATAAAACATATTAATTTATTGTAAATGATAATAATTACATTCATCATTAATAAACATACAAAACCCATACGCTTAATTAACTTTTCTCGCTTTCCCTTCTCTTTAATTCGTATTAATAGCACAAATGAATCGAACACGTATTAAACGCACTATAAAACATTAATTATGAAATTGATTTAATGAAGAACGCGAAATGGAAATACCAGTAATTCAACGCTAAATTTAACGATCGGAACAGTACGCTCGTGTATTGATTCGAAATTGTTAAGGCCTGTTATTGTTTACGACAGATTTGCTTTGACATTGTTTGAAGGCAATATCCCGATTTTATTACAGCTCCTACTGGCTATAACCCATTACATTTCCATAGTAGAGGCCTATATTTCAAAAGTTGTTGCCGTTGTTATGTTTTTCGTATAATCGAGTTGGCCATTTTGAATTTTGAACACTTCACTTGGCTGTGCGTCCAGTCTGTTTAAATTTGTACTGATGCCAAAAGTTTTTGTTTGTACGAAAAAACATTAAAATGTATGATTATTATTAACATAGTATGATATACGAAATTACATTTTGTTTTTGAGCACCTATAAATACTTATGATTATGTAAAGTGCACAAAGCCACTGGTGTCTTAACAAAATTTAAAAATGGAGCAACCATCTTAGTCCTCGGAAGTAGCAATGCATCTAATATTAACTTCAGAAAGTAAATGAAGTTGCTTATATTGACCATGAAAGGCAGGAAAAACAGGCAGGCACACTCCCAGCTCGTTTTCTACTTCAATCTCATAAAAAGTATCTTTGTACTCTTTTGTGACATTTCTTCTTTTCTTCTTTAATCTTAGATTTAAATATATGGTTAAGTAACGAAGCTTTAGGAAATTAAATAAAGTAATTAATTAATTCCTACTATGACTACGCAAGACGGCTTCTTAAAGATCAGATAACCGTTTTTTACAAATCAGTGGGCATTTTAAGATGAAGGCGCGGGGGCAGCTCACGAGATGTTATCTGCCCCCGGTAATGAAAATTGGTGTATGTTGCCTGCCTTGAACTTTCTTTAATTAAATTACTCTACGTATTAAGGACTTTTTATTTTTTATTATAGTTCCTGAGAAACCAGTATATCTCGCTAGTAGTAATATTATAGTAGTGAAATACTACCTACTCAACTGAACAATTCACGGGATCATTAGATTCTACATCGCTAACATATTTATATATTATATGTTAACGCGTGTCTTAAATATAACGATAATTTATGACATTTTAACACTTTTTTATACGAATTTTGTTTTAAAAATATTATCAGTAGGGATCGACTGGTAAAGTTCCACCGCCACGCGTATTTCTAGTACGAAATGAGTAGAAATAGACTCACATACCTATTATGTAAAACAACATAGTTCTAAGTCCTAATCAGTAGCAACGCAACGATTTGGTCACAGATTTCCATTATGGCAGCAACCATTTACCATCACATAAACTGAATACTTATTTTCTATTGCAATCTTATAAAAAAGTATCGGAGCTTGAAATCCTATAACCGTTAACTAGATCTATTATATAATTTCATAAACATTATTTTGTATAAATTACCTACCAAAACCCTTTTCTGAGTAAACACGAATTTATTTCCAATGGGTCCCAATAATCAGATAAGCTCAATGATACTTAACTTTAAAATATTTTAACGAAAAATATTTTGTACAGTTATCATTGCATCGTTGTATCAAACACACTTAAACACTGCCCATAAGAAACATTAACGCGGGCCGCATCCATTTATCACTCTCTGAATCGATCTTGATAAAGCACTAATTAAAGAATCAGCCGATCATTCGGCAAGCAGAAGGTGATACGGAGGCTTGTAATCGAGACTTGCGCAATTGAGTCGATATGACTACTTGTATCTCACGACTACGACCAGGACGAAAAGCTTTAGCGTCTGTGTTTTGCGCAAGTGACACTCCGAATGTCAAAGTAGGTTAAAAATAATTAATTTAAATCAAGCACTACTGTAAACAATGATTACTATATATTGTTCAATAAAGACTGAAGACAAAAAATATGAATGTTGTAACGATTATTCTCTAAACCTAAAGAAATTATACTCTACGCAAATCAAATAATTTCTGAAGAAGTGTTTTCAACGAAAATATATGCATTATAAATACTAAACACCTATACTTATAAAACACAATATCAATCTATATATTAATACGTGAAGCAAAAACTTAGATTCCGATGATGGGGACATAAGATATTTCTCGTGGACGGTGGAGTACGAAATTACGCGCAGTTATAGTTGATGAAGAGAACGTTTACCAAATGCAATTTTTTTGAAATAATACATACAACATACCTAAAATCTAATAAAAACACATTGCGACGGTGCGACGGGTGACTAGTATTACTACGAGTAAATATCGAATGCAGAATTTAATAACACTATTGAGTTTAGTCGTACATCTTGTCGTTTGCACTAAAGAAAGATAGTTCGCCTTAAACGAATCGATTCGGATTACCTTTTATAATTAGCCACCTAAAAATAGAGATTGCGTTTTCTTAGGAATTCTTTTATTGCGTCCCTTTTGTTCGACCGCACAATATTGTGTTACGGTTGTATTATTTCTTTAATTAAGTTCCATAAATAAAATCGTTCCAAGAGACGAAGCAAATACGATGAAATTTGTTTTCTGATATTTTTCTATTCTATTTCTTATTTTAGTTCCATAATATGCTGTGTTTGTCTTAGGGCTGAATCTTAACTGGCAATATTTTTTTAAGCAATTGACTGAAATAAGGAGAATATATTAATAAGTTTTGCGTATATAATTGTAAAATATTATTCCTAAGCTAAGTATTCAATATTTTGTTATGAAACTCAAAAGAAAATGCAGTCCGCTTGATGATAAGTTGGGCACCAACGGCCATGAATATCTATTATTTATATAACCTTAAGTAAGAGTCCAACCAGAGATGAACCACTTAGCCTTGTAGGCTAAGTGGCTTAGGTCCTCGCCCTTTAAATCAAAATGCAGACTGTATTATGTGAGAAAAATATGTGTAGTGTATATACCACTTAAAAGTAAACCTATAGGAGAAATGAAAAATGTTTTACATGGAAAGGGATTTACACAAATTACACCAGAAATTCAAAAGTGGAATTTGAATTCCAGTTTAAAATGAGGTCTACGATTAATATAGTTTTCATTTTCCTTGCGGCAGCGGAAAACTAACGTTCTGCCAACAGCCGCAGCTGTTACTTGACGTCATTATTAAACGCTTTTCATGAACAGGTGTTGATGATAACGAGGGAGAATGTTTAATTAATGAACACTAGCTCCTTATATGAGTCGCAGTTTGCGATAGGAGTTGATTTTAGTTGACAAATTATAGCAGAGCTTGGTTTGTTTATAACCTAAATTAATCTTTATGAATATAATGCAGTCAAATATGATGGTTTTTCTTTTATTAGAAAATAATACACGTTTCATCAATGGTCTATTTTCGAGTAGCATTTTTGAACCATTTACTTTTTTAATTAGTGACCAAAAATCCTTTATGTACACAAGATTGCTTTACTACGAGTTATATGCAGTCCTTTTATAGCGTTTGTAATGTATAGCTAATAGAAAAAGTCGTATCTATCACAAAGGTGAGCTCAATTTCATATGAGGCGACGTCATCAATCCGCTAGAAAAGCTGCTCAATTGACAAGTTGAAGTTGATTACAGATGTACTTAAGCGGCAGTGACCACTTACCGTCATATCAGGTGGACTGCATGCTCGTTTGCTACTTCAGTCAGATAATTCAGTCAGAAAAAGATAATTTAAAAAATCCACTACGCTAAAAATAAGTCGTAGTATGTTTACGCTTTATTTTTAACATGAATTTCATGTATGCAAACTATGTAGCATACACTTTTATCCAGTCGAATCACTACGCATACCAACGTGGTACTGTTATAAATGTTATAAAACATTAACAGTTAATTCCATACGAGATAACATCATCCTATCTCGATCGGGTGCCTCTTCAAGAGTTGACAAATTTAACTTTGATGCATTCTAACAGAGTAAATTGAAGTGATATGATCTATGTTTAAACTTAGATTGATATACTTGGTAAAGGCCTTGTTTGACTAAAGGACGATTAAAGGGAAGCGAATTAGGAAATATTAAGTTTTACAATTATTGTTCCACTACTGGGCACGGGTCTGGGCACTTCTCTCAGAATGAGAGAGTTTTAGGCCAGTACACCGCGCTGGCCAAGTGCGAATTGCTGGACATCACACACCTCCGAGAGCTTTTTTTGTTTGAAGAACTCTCGGGTGTGTAAGTTTTTTCAGAATGTTTTCGTTCACCGCAAATGAGAGATAATTAATTTCTAATACAGATATAAATCAGTGGTGCATGCCTGGGTTTGAACCTATAACGTTCAATAACGTTTACCGAATCGGCAGCAGTTTGTTTTCGATAGTGTGATGAAGAATACAAACGCTATCTTAATTAAAAAGTAATATTGAATGTAAATAATAATAAATATGTGAACATGCAAATTTAAAGAGTAAGCTACGAAGGATCGTATAGGTATTAAAAATTTAAATGAAAATTTTTGAGAATAGAATGCTGGTTGTTTTATTATTTGTACGAAGGGTAAAAATAATTATCGATATTCATTTTCTTCTATATTATATTTTGTTTATATACCTATACAAAGCAATAAAATATTTCATCGCCTGTATTTCAGTAGTTCATTGTACGACAATTTGGTAAACGGAATGATATGATCGAGGTTCAAACTTGAATAGATTTTCTTGGGTAAGATAATAAATCTGAGTTCGAATGTAAGTTTAGTGAGTTCTCTTAACGCAAGTAACATGAAGTTTGATTTCAGATGAAAGTTACTTTAACATAAATCAGAAAGAATTTTAATAATTTTTAAGTATGTTTGCAGTCCACCAATTCGCATTTGGCCAGCGCGGTGGACTATAGCCTATAATTCTCTGATTGAGAGAAGACCCGTGCCCAGCTGTGGGACAATAATAGGTTGACGACACATGTTTGCACAAGTATATGCGAATAAAAATGAAGGTACTTGTTATATAATTATTGATTTCTTCCACATTTATTTTAATTTGATTTGAATTACTAAGAAAATTCCAGTAATTTGATGACGTAAGTATAAATGAACCAAAATATCCAATTATTTTCTTATTTGCTAACATTTCTGTATAACGCCAATAAAGGTATGCATATGCAAGTAGTTCACACTTCAACGTATCAAGTATATGTAAATTGACAACATTGGTTTCACAGAAACATATCTGTATTTCAATAATAAGAACAGAAATCATGCTCACTAGTGAGTTAGCACCTCGGTTGGTAATGGGCCCTCTAACAAGACATGTACCTAGCCCTAATGATCAGAGGCCCAATATCAAGATGTATTTAATTGGGTTTCGTTACGTCGAAGTGGCAGAGTTTGCAGGTGTCCGCCGCACGGAATATAGATTGTTTGTGATTTATGTGAATTTTTACGGATTTAAAACTGTCACTAGAAGTGGCATACTATTTTCATACTATTATTTATGTAGCTAATACAAATATTAGGTCAACAAGTAAACAAATTTTGTAGGTCTTACAAGAAATGTGTTGTATTGGTTTTTTCGAATCGATTGACTCTCTTTTCGATTCAATCCTTTACTTATATTCTGTAACATTGAAAACTATTTAGACGATCATGAATTCTTTTTAACTGTTAACTTTTAACAAACCATTCTAATAATATGATTTAATTAATGTTGAATCACCGGTAATATTACTATCTATTTCTCGTACTTTGCAATCAAAAATTTAGATCACAGTATGATATAACATTATTCCTTATTCAATTTACATGGCATATAATATTAAAACACAGACCTTTCTACTAAAGCGTTTTTTCTCAATACAATGTTACTGCATTTTCTATGACAAATTGACATATAGGCATATCTAGTATACCAAATATCCACGCTAAATCTTGAGAAATGGGTACATCGCCGCTAAAGATCGGTACGACGTGGGAGGCTAGCCTTAAGCGGTATCGTTCAGAGCTCGCTCCATCCATCCACGACGATTTGAGGCGTTATGTTTAATAGATGGCGCTGTAGATCCACCGCCTAATATAGGGAGACTAGTGATAACAGACTGACGATTAATGTCTTGGACAGACAAATTTAATGCTATATTCTCAATGTTTATTTGACGTCGGTTCGGTTAACTTTGAATTTATTATAGTTTCAAAATGTAAATCGCTTGTACGATTATATATGCGTAGGTATATGTAACATAGAAGTACAGTTATAATGCCAATGAAATTATTAGTTTGGCGCTATAGTCGCACTAACCTGGGCATCACTACGTGTTACTATAATTTTACTTTCGAGACAAAATCAGATGGATATCCAAATTGTGAAATTGGATTTCTGCATGGATTTAAGAATTTTTGTATCTTTAATGTCCATTGTAACAACGAGTATACTAATAAGCGTTTAGAGTGATGCACAAAACCTTTTTTTTTAACATTTTTCAACGTCAATTTTAATATTTTTTCATTTCAGTGTTCCAAATAACGCAGCGTGCGTTTATACATCCTATGCAGTTTGTACCTAACAAAATTGTTCCTGGGAATGTTAAACATATCAACAATTGAATATTTAGTGTTACATACCTACTACAAGACAAGCGAAACAATTTTCAGTGAAAGAAACAAGAGAACGAGCACACAGGACAGACTATAAACACCGCGAGGCTGTCGTGTCCAGTCAATAAATAAAAATGGCGTCCGTAGCTTATTGCCTTATACGCCCAACGGGCACCCTTGTCGCCGGCGAGGTACCTAAATCAGCTGCCAATGCACCTGTAGAAACGTCGATTATGCAAATGCGCGAGCTCTTTCAACTAAATACCGCGCTTCGGTGTTGCGCGGGAGTCACTTAGCTCCTTTATTTTTCCATTCAAAGTTCATTACGCATAAAAATAAAAGACAAAAGGTTCGGGACGCCACTTAAATGGTTGGTGAGGATTTTTTTTTTGTTTGTAAATCTCTGAAGGAAATGTTAGGACTTATGGCCTAATTAACGGCGATGAGTCGTTATACTGATAGCTAAGTAAGCTAACAAACTTGCATAGATAAAAGTTAATATGTTTTATTAATTTTACAGGAGTAATTCTTATAAAATTAGGAACTGCAACGATTTATAGCCTAACCAACTGTGAAACTGACCGATCGATAAACAGATACATTTTAAGAATTAAAATTTATTGTTTTTTTTCTATTTAATCATTTATAATGGCAGAACTTCTAATTAATTGCATAATAAGCAAGAAAAATGTATATAATATAAAGGATAAATATTTATATAACAAAATTTAAAGTAAAATGCCTTGAAAAAGTATGTAAATCAAGATATAGTAAAGGGTTGTTGCAAAACAGATATTTCATCTTTTATAATTTGCTTCGTTTGTGTTTATTTTTGCCATTCAATTATAAAATGCCAATAAGAACACGACGATAACCCAAAATTACACTATTTGAAAGGGTCGGGTTGTTTAACCTACTTTGCCAGAATAATTTTGTATATAGAGCAAATTTTATCCTAACAAAATATTGGTTCATAAAAATTCAAGTACCGGTAATTACTTATTTAATGACGGCGTTCCCAGAATAAACAATCAACTAATTAATTCAGTGCGAGACTACCTTTAAAATATCGTAGCTTAAAATAATCCAATCTATACCGTCTGTAGTGCGCATTCTGTGATGTTTCTAAGATCATATTTGTAAGTTTATACTTATACTAGTTTACCTGACGAACTTTGTTCCGCCTAAAATTCAAAAATCTAATATTATCGGTGTTTCTCTAATATATTATACATGTCTTATACTTAAAAACCTTTCTCTTGAATTACTCTATCTATTAAAAAAAACTACATTAAAATCCGTAGCGTAGTTTTAAAGACCTAAGCATACATAGGGACAGATAGCGTGAAGCGACTTGGTTATATACTGTCCCGGTCAGACAATCCCGGGAAGGACGGCGGTATGTGTGGCCGCATACCGTCGTAAAGACTAGACGGAGCGGTGGTCCCAGCTGCCCATCTGGGAGGAGCCCGATGGGGCAGCGCGCTCGGAGGATTCCGGTTGAAGTCATTTCGAAATCCCGGAGTCCTCCTTTTCAGCGCCGAGGACGGCAACCGGGGGGGTTTTAGTGCGGTAAAAATCCCACATAACCCTGCGTCGCTCCCACGGCGTCGGGTACCTTTTTAAGGTTTCCCCCTCGAAAACAAAAAAAAAATACTAAGTCGTGATAGACTGTGATGACTGATAAAATATTTTATTTAAAACGATAGCTTTGAATACCATTATATTTTTTATATTAGATTGAAGTAACGAATGAACATGCAGGTGGTAAATGATCACTACCGCCCATGGACCTTTTATAATCAACTTTATGTGTAACAGGAGTTCTATCTGACTTCCATTGTCTTGATAGATGTCATTGTAGATGTCGTGCTTCTCTGGTGGTCTACGATGTTCCCTACAATCAAAGTGACTAAGCTAAGCAATCACACATTTTTACGCTAGAAAAACGCGTGGTGGTATATTCGCAATCATAACATACTCTTATTCTCTCCCAATGTTCTACATTGACTTGCAAAAAAATATTACACTCGTACGTAATATTACAGAAAAAAACCTTCCTCTCCCGGTACTCTGGGAGTGTTATCTCCTGAGACCCGGTGCAAAGTGCAAAAAGAACTCCTCGAAACTATCCATTAACAATTCTTCTAATATCATACATCCTTATGAGTGTGTTTTACTGGACTATTATTAAATAGCCCATTCACATTATAGTTGATAAACATATTAAAACTAAAGGACCAATTATGTCAAAAGAAATTAAGATCGATGTATGTAACGCTAGTCGAAAAATTAAAAATACAGATTTTACGAGTATGTTTTTCGTTTAATTATAAAACTATCAATCAATCAAGAACTGAAACAGTTCTCGTATGGATGATAAAAAATACAATTCCGAATATGCCGTTGTTTTAAAATAAATCTACATAAAACGAGTAAATAAACCTATGCAAAAGAAGATCGCTCTTTTTTGTGATATTTTACTTGTTTATGCTGAAACTAATTATCTATATCTCAATTAGAATTAGTGTATTTTTTATTACAATTGTTCAATTTTTGTAACACAAAAACAATAGATAATATCTAAAGACACTTCTGTGTCACGCTATTTAATGTCATTAAAAAAAAGATCATTCCATTATTTCCAGGTTTCTCATTGAAAAACTTAATTGTTCTAAATTAAATTAAACAAGTACTTCAATTCAGACGCGTATTAAACAAGAACTTATATAATACTTATTCCCGCGGCTTCTGTTGATTTAGTGTTCGGACATCTATCGTGGTAAGAAGTGTTCTATAATATGTTAATTTAAGTCATAAACTACATGTGTGCCAAATTTTAGCGAAATCCGACTGGTATTTTTTGCGTGAAAGAGTAAAAACGCATATCGTCGTCGTCGTCAACCCATTACTGTCCCACTGCTGGGCACGGGTCTTCTCTCGGAATGAGAGAGCTTAGGCCATAGTCCACCGCGCTGGCCAAGTGCGAATTGGTGGACTTCACACACCTCCGTTTTTTTTTTTAAAGAACTCTCGGGTGTGTAGGTTTCCTCACGATGTTTTCCGTCACCGAAAAGCAGTGATAATTAAAGTATAATACGCACATAAATCAGTGGTGCGTGCCTGGGTTTGAACCTCGGACCTCCGATCGAGAGGGCAAGTTTTAACCATTAGGCTATCACTGCTCCTTATCCTGCAAAATCGCATATACATCCTCACAAACTGTCACACTCATTATCATAATAAGATTAAAACAATATACACATTTCCCTTATATTAAAGATAAATATATCGTTGTCCTTCGTCTCGATGCCTTTCCCATTAACCACAATAGTACACTCAATCGAAAGCCTAAACCATCTGAACGCTGTCACATAAACTAGCGAGACAATTTGCTAGATATACTTAGCTATCCAATTGAATGGCTACCTTCGTGCCTTTTGCTGAATCTGTCCAATTTACCCCGTCCTGTCTACGCTGCGGGTAAACGTATAGCTAGCCATAGGAATTTTTGTTTCAGCAGAATACTTTCTATGCAAATATGCAGTCTTTTATGTTTGGCCTTTTATCCTTTATCTATTCTTTACTTTTGATACTATATTTAGCTCGGACATTTAAGGGTTTACTGTGTGTTCCATGTTTTTTATTATATATTTTTTACAAATATTTATTTGTGATATTTGTTAAAATTTTTGCTAGTTCTTTTCCTTGTACATATTCTATGCGCAATCATTCAAATATGCGAATCAAACTATAGACTACTCATCTATTGAAACTATGCATATCAATATATTTAACTTCATTGCAACCCCTTTACATCCCATAATTGGATATATTGATATTCGGAAAGCCTACTAATTCTTATCAATTATATCATTAAAACTGAAATACCGTATCTTGCTTTCACACTCTAGAAAACAAGCGAGATAAATAGAAATACCGCCATTTTGGAAAATAATATTTTCTAACAAGTTTTACAAAAATGTTTGCATATTGATACTTTCCTTGCAAAGAAATTAAAACTGCAAAGAATATCCTAAAAGTTATTTGTATAACACCGGTATAATTCCATCCCGGACTGCCATCAATTCCATTATGCAGTTTGTCGTTTGCTTGCCCTAATAAAACGTTAATGTTCACAATGAATGGACTAGAAATACCAGCTATAAAACCGCTCCGACGTCCAACATATGTGAGTATGCCTTACAAAATGTAACCTTTTTGAATGCAAATTACATTTAGTGCGTATTTAATAGCGCAATTAATCCAAGAACTGCTAACTAATTGGCTGGAGGCAGTAAATAGATTGCACGGATAAAGGTTTTGTATGAATGTAGGAATGGAAAGAGCGCTTAATTTGTAACTGTGTTCGTACAATGCCGCGAATTACGATTCTTGACATGCGATCTCGAGGCTAATGTTGCTTTGTTTGTTGAAATCATTTTTGGATTTATTAAGTCAATATAAACCATGCATTTTATGACCTTTCCGCGGTACCGCGCGCTTAATAAAAGTAAAATAACTTTTATGAATGCTGAATGTACATTGTAAATAACATATTTTAAGTTCTAAAATAAAATTTAGATAATACATAATATAGATTTTTTATAAACGTATAATATTCAGAGTCAGTATCGCGTATTAATTATTTCTTATTTCAATGAAAGAAAATGTTACTCCACCGCGTTGCTCAATTGCGAATTGATAGACTTTACGAACCTTTTGGGCCTTTTTGTAAAGAACTCTGGCATGAAGGTTTTGTCAAGACGTTTTCCTTAGCCTTAAAACATCGAAGACTTATTTCTAATACGCATATCATTTTCAAAAAATCAATCAAACCAGGATTCAAACCTCAGTTCATCGATTGAGTCTGAGTTTCAACCATTAGGCTGTTACGGCACTAATATATATTTTTTTAAATAAAAATCATAAAATGTTTTCTTGACCTCTTTTACAGATATACCGACCTATACACAGTTCCAAGAGTAAATATGCATCACAGCATTTAATGTAAATAAGACATATAACGCTACCCGTATTCGTTCTCATATTATTATGTACTTATGAGTAGAATGCTCATACTACGGTTAATATCTGCTTTATTGTTTTCATGAGGCCTCCAAACTTGTGTTTAATGAACTGAGCTCTACGTGAGTTGCAAGGCATTCATATAACTTTACACTGAGATATTCATATCCGTTATATGTTAATATTACTTTGCGATTCCAATTACAATAGGAAGATATGTGCATAAATCCTAATACTTATCTCTTTCTATTGTTCTATGTGTACCATTTCTACCTAATATTGTTACTGTATTACCTATCGACTCAAATGTTTTCTCACTGCACTCAAGTGACTGTCTTTTTAATTTTATAAACACATGTTTCTATATGTGGAAACTTTTTAAATGGCCTTCATGTATTACTTCCTATGTTTATCACTGTTCTTAAGTTTAGCTGTAAGGTTTCCTAAAATAATTAATAAATTATCATTCTTTTATTTAACTTACAATGTTTGTGGGTAAGTATGTAAGGATGCAAGTATGTGTGTTTAGGTCAAATCTTGCAACCTGAATTTAACCCACTTCTCAGTGTCCGATTGAGCTTAAATTTGGAATACATGTATAGTTGACGATTGTTCATGTTATATTTTGCACAGATCCATGTCTATAGTTTCTTGGACTAATCTAGCGGCAAGCTTTTACATGATAATAAAATTGTACGATACAATAAAATTTTGGATTTGATTATTACAAAATTATTTTTTTTCCTTCTCCTTCTCAATGCAGGAAAATAAAAGCTTCTTTCAAAAAGATTTTTTTAAATATTATTTTATTCTTTTTATTATTTAATAAAGTATCATGAACTATCTTACTCGCAAAACTTTAATACATAGGTAATATTTATGTTATTACGTAAACAGTTCATACAATGATGATTTGGTTATATTCCTAATTCTTTTATCTATTGTTCTTAAATTTAACACATTCAATACATACCCATAATCTGGCGATACGTTACTTAATTTAAACAAATAATTAATAACTGATATATAAGATTAACTGGGCGAAGTTATGAAGATTGTTCTTCTACAATAAAAATTATATACCCAGTTTATTTTTTTTACTATTATTAAATTATTATCTAAAACATTACCAAATAAATAAGAGCATACATTAATGTTATTGTAAAGTTTTTAACTTGAAACTTTCCGTTCATAAAGGAAACAGCAAATAATGAAGTCCCCAGTGCGCTTCAAAGCCACCCGTTATTGCGTTTATGAAGCCACTCAACTTGTTTAATGAACTTCAGTCGGCTTGCAGTGTACATATTACGTAATACCCGAGGTTACGCACTTGTTCATCAATCTTGCTTTTAATTACGGTGCGATGTAACTAATAAACAATAAATTTATAAAAATAAACACAGATATTTTTATCCGTATACTAGCAGAACCCGCGTTTTTATTTCGCACAAACCGTAAAATGATGTTATCCGTGCTCGTTTGCAACTTTAATCTTATAAAAAAATAATCAATATTTATATAACCACAATCTGGCGAGACGTTGCTTAATTTTACCAAGTATAATAATTAATAACTAATATACGAGATTAGCCGGGTGAAGTTACAAAGCTTTTGTTCTTCTACAATAAATATTTTAAACTTTTACATTTTTATTAATAAGTTATTATGTAACACTATACCAAATAAATAAGAGCATACATTAATTATGTTATTGTAAAGTTTCTAACTTGAAACTTTCCGTTCATAAAGGAAACAGCAAATATGAAGTCCCCAGTGCGCTTCAAAGCCACCCGTTATTGCGTTTATGAAGCCACTCAACTTGTTTAATGAACTTCAGTCGGCTTGCAGAGTACATATTACGTAATACCCGAGGTTACACACTTGTTCATCAATCTTGCTTTTAATTACGGCGCGATGTATCTAACTGCTAAGAAATTTATAAAAACTAGTCACTCGTCGCAACGGTCGAAATTCGACCTTAATTTTAATTAAAAAACTAAATTTCATGTTGTCAAAGTAGCACGAATATTCCTCAAATTCAAATAAATTGTAATAATTTTCAAGTTATAGTGAACGCACCCGTAAAAGGTAAAAAGAGGTTTAATTAGCTAAGCTGCATTTAAAAGCAATAGCGGATATTTTGATTAAATATTAGCATTGTGTAATTTTCTCTACATCAACTATAACCGTGTACTCTTCTGTATCTACGTATCTATCTGCCTGTATCTACGTCTTTCCCAAAAAAACAGGAATTACTTTATACTAAAAACGGGCGAGATAGGTTGTACCTCCCCGGCCAAAGTGAGTTGTGTATCGATTTGTTACTAATTTAAAGTAACATGAGGTGACTTAATGTAATTTAACATTTGCTATAAATATATTATGTAGAAGTTTACGCATTATATCGACATATATCATTGAATCGTCTACAGGTTTAGTAATAATACTATATACCTTATGACCGCATCGTTTATATACCAGTTAAATTACTATAAAGTATTTGTATAATCAAAATAAAGTGCAAATATGAAATACTGAGTTCAACTATGCGTGCATTCACACGTTTAGAGGTTTCACTCTAAGCGTGTTTCATGAAATGTAGTCATTATGCAGTTCACGCTTAAATTACTACCCTGAGAGTTATTCACGAATGAGTCATAGCAGATATTTTACATCATACATTCGGTATACGAGCTGTAGCTTTTTGACAAACTGCGTGGCGGAGCTGTGACCATACCGGTCTGACGCGCAATGGGTTCCGGGTTTGATTCCCGGTCAGACAGACAACTAAATGATGAGTTTAGATTCATGTTCTGGGTGTTTGTTTATTCGTCTTGTGTGTGTCCATGTTACTCACGACACAAGAAAATCCTAGTATGGGATTATGAGTGTAGATATCGTGTTTTACCAGCGTCTCTGCTTGTTTCTTTCATTTAATACAATGAAGACTATTTGTCGATCCAGATTATAATGACAGCCAAAACGGATCAGTCATTTTATGTGAAAGAGTTACAGATATTCATATCCCCTCACAAACTTTACCTTTCATGAAAAAGATTGTATTTTGCTAAAAAATGTTTTATGTACTAATTTTAATAATTACTTTACTTGTATATTTTTTAGGTTGAATTAACGTACGTGTACTATATTACAACGTACACCATTACATTATCTAAACTAATTAATAATAATGATTATTATTAGGCATTTTAGTCAAAAAGTAATATAAAAGATAGACAGGCAACAATTACGTGCAGATTCCAATATTAAAATATTTTAGGGTTGTCCAAAACAAATCATTAATCTTAATTAAGACAAACAAATTGAAATCGCTCCTTGTATCAACAGAACAACAAGTTATCTACAGTTAAACAAATTACAAATCATAACAATTCATCAATCAAAGCACGACAAGTTAAAAAGACATTAACAACTGCTTTAAAATAACGAAACATCTCGCTGTTTATCAAACAGGTGCTTCTAATTTCGTTATCGTTTTACACATCCCACTGACGGAGTGAAAGCGACAAGCGATAATCTTTTGACGAGGAAAAATTAAAACCTATATGTAATGTTTAATTGTTTACAGAACCATATAGCAGTATTAGCTTAGTAGTCAAACATAAGGACCGTAATTTGAATTCCAGGCCAACTTTTAAATTTCCGAAGTTTACTCTTGAAGCTAGGATGCCGGGCCGCGACTACCTTATTTTCTGCTGTTTTCATACATTTTATATGGACCCCCCGGACACGGTAGACGCCAGTGGCCGCCACTCGCGACAAATCGCCACTTCACGCAATTAGTGGCTGCTACCAGCCACTAATCGCTGACGCCAAACGTGGGCACTGGCTACTCGCACGATTCCTCGCCCCACTCTCCCTTACCTCAGTTACAAAGTAGCGACCACCGGCCACAGGTTGCGGCCACTAGTGGCGATTTTAGTACCCGCGATTGTGGCTTTCGCGAGTGGCCCGTGTACGGCGACGCTTAAGGATTTAGATTTAAGACATAATTTAAGTGAATTTCTGCATCCTGTTTAAACTACTATAAATAATTACGTAAATACTCTTCTTTATAATAGTTGTAACTTAGTTTATTTTCTCGCAAATTCGCCACTCAGTCGCGATAAGACATGTGCATTATATATACACATTCTTTCGTAATTGTTATTAACGAATGTATCTTTGATTACTTATGTACATCGATATTAGAATGTCAGAAAATCACCCGTCCCTCATTTATAAAACCCTGTAATCTCACTGCATACAAACCTACTTTAAAACGACAAGGTTCTTGAAAAGATTAATGGAATTCAAATTCCTTTAAATTAGAACTCTATCCTGTCGAATTAATTCAAATAAATGATATCTGATTGTTAGAAACGGGATATGGGGTGTTCGCAACTTGATGTGGGCTGACGGGGTGACGCCGTAATAATAAGCTTGAGGAGTTTGTGGAATAAAAAACAAAACGGCGTAGGTTCCGCTTCGCTGACAGCCCCTACCATAGTACACGCCTATTTAACGTAAAAGTACATACCTTTGATATCAAGGATCAAATCTTTTCTTTCAACCAAGTTATTTACGTGACACAAAGAAAATGTACTAGGCGTACTAACAATAGTAACTAAAGAACCGTAATTAACTAAGTATTACTTAGAGACCCTACAGTGCTAAAGCAAACTAAAGCTATTAACAGACGAAAATCATTATTCTAAGGACTTTAAAAACAATTATTTTGTTAAATTTGTTTCCTTTGGTACCATGAAAGTGCCTATGTGCGAATGCTTGTCACTTCATTATCTACTAATAAATTAAATAAAACTGCGCCCGTCTAATAATTAAGCGCTCAGCCAAAGAAGAAAATTATACTCGTTAGTACATTAATCTAAGGGCAGGTAACTTTTTAATTTTCTTAACGAAATTGTCATATTTTCCTTTGAGCTCCGTCTAATGAAATAAGCGTGAGACGAGAGCCGTGAGGGTCAAGTCCGGAATTTTTATAAGCACTTTAAATTCAAGAGGAATGAAAAGTTTCAGTTTTGAGGAGAGAAATTACGAAATTTGTTTACAATACGACACGGAGTAAGCGTGGACGCCTCGGAGACAGCCCATTTAAAATAGCTAACTCAATAACCAAGTGTCTTTTGAAGTGTTCACCAAACAAAGGAAAAGCCTTTACGGCTTCTTCTGGAAGCTGGTAATTAACAAGTCTCAGATTTATTGCGAGTTGAATTAGCTTTCAACGTTTCATATCATAATCTGAAAGTGTTTTATTGTTACCGAGGAGTTATTCGACGATAATTAATTTCACGTAACACGGCTTAGCGACAATTTCAAAGAAACTCAAGAAGCTTTTGTAAAGAAAGATGAATTAGCAGTAATTGATTTTAATTTTACTTTTGTTTGATTCTAAAGAGTTGTTCAAGGTTTTACATTTAGTTGTTTTGCCATAATTTGTACCCTTTTCAAATTAATCTGTGCTGTAGAACAGCGCGCCTAAATGTGCAAACAGTCCGATTTACAGATATTTTAAAAAGTATTTATTAGATCAGATGAAATAAATATCAGTATGTACAGTTGTATACAAATTATTTAATGTTAAAAGAAGGATCATTACTAAATAATGGGTTATTGTCATGAATATTTTCCTATTTTCCTTTTTCTTTAAAATTAGTTTTAATGCTATTCTAACTATAAATTTAGTAATGGGTAGTGATTGATAAATTATACATAAAGAGATCTACTTATTATTATTTGTTTGCATTGGTTACATCTTATTAAAATGGTAAAAGTGAATGTTTGTGAGGATGTATGTTTGTTTGTTACTCTTGCATGCAAAAAGTACTAGTCAAATTTTGCTGAAACTTGGCATACACATAGTGATATGATTATGATCCAGATATTAACACATAGGATACCCATTATCATGGTAGACGCGACCGAAGCGGGCGAATCCGCGTTTACAATCTAGTTCTACATATTTTTACAACTACATCGAACAAAAACATGAATTTATAACTTTATTTAATTTTAAATTGTTGCAGCTACGAATGTACTTTTTCGAAGTAATGACTTTTGTAGAATGATATAATGAGTGATTTTTTTAAATAAATTGAAAGCACATCTATAACCCACTTACGTTAGTAATTAAAAAGGTGTTGCCTCACTTTCCATTCTAACAATATTTACAGAAAGGACTTTGTTCATAAAGAGTTAATTATAAAAGCTTAAGCATCTGACGTTCCGCGAACTAATTAAAAAGTTTAGACAAATTCGCATGAGCGCTTTGCTCTCAACTTTCTGTAACCACGTGAGCTTGTAAAACTTTTTTACTCTATATACAATCGTAAAAACGGAATGTTACAGACAAACATTAAGTAATTCTAAGCGCGACCTCACGAAATATGCCAAAAATTGCTCATTTTCTCCAACATGCTAAAAATAACTCATTGTCCAAATGTCATAATAGGAATATCGCAAAATTTTATATTTTTACTTATTTATTAATATATGCGTTAGTTTACAAAACTATTTGTATACAAATTACAAAAAGAATCTTATATAACTATTAACTAAATTACTACGTTCATTTAGGTCTATTTAATACCTTAATTTATAATTAAATTGAAGTATCAAATGAGCATATAGTCCAACTGATAGTAAGTGATCACTGACGCCTATGGTCATCTGTAATCAACTCTATATAGAAAAGGCGTTCTATCCTAAGTCAATTACGTTGCAACTTCTAAGAACTAAGATGATCGCCTAGTATTAAAGTTAGCCGGCATCTATATCCTTTCAAAGGAACGCATAAACTGCTTTACGCAAAAAATGTGTGACGGTTGTACCTCCCAAGCCAAACCATTCTAAGTGTGCTGTTAATATTTATATTTACATGATACAAAATTATTGTACATGTACAATGTTCAAAATGGTAGCAAAATTCATTGTTTTTAAGTATTAGGTTTGCACAAGCGTGGCCATTTAACTTAAAATTATGGTATTCTAAAATACTTTAGTTGTTAATATTTAAATTAGGCGAAAGCTCGCATCCTTAATTTCTGGGTGACCTCAGGTACGATGAAGAATTTGCATTTACTGAATTATTAGTAGTCAGTGCTAGCCCTACCGTTGTAATTGTCTCGGTGACAAAATGGTCTGTCCCAAAACTCTAGAGAACTGCTGGCTATAAAAGTCACATGCTGGCTCCCAGCTTATTACCGCTATAACAATTTAAGGAAGCCGAAAGGGTGGCAGAATTTCGTCGAAAACTTTTGTTTGTGTCTCAGTCCTGGATTGTTTTATAAACAATGTTTACAGCAGTAACTTTATGGTCAACTTGTTTTATCTCGGCTCAGCAAAGCGACACTATTGTCGACCGTTTCCGTTTGAACAATTTGTGTTATAAAAGTTATGATAATGACGCGAGGTGCCTCGTTCCGTTTCATAAAAAGGTTGTATATCCCTGGAGCAAATTACGTGCGACAATACTTTTGTTTCGTAGATTTGGAGAAAAAACATTTTTGTGGGTAGAACGTTTTTGTATTAGGATTATGTTTGAAAGTGAAATCGGTTTGTTGGAAGTGACAAATGTTTTGTATTTGTTTTAAGGGTCAGTACTTTTATTTACATAACTCTTACTTAGTTGTGGATACACAAACAAAAAGTGAAAACTACTTTCCACTAATGCCTGTAGAATAAATATTTTTGATGAAACCTTTATTTTATGACCATTTGTAAGTACCTATGTTTTTGAATCGTGCAATTGGGAGGGAGGTAGCGATGCAAATACCCGTTTGGTTTTGATGCCAAATTACCTATAAATAATTTAGTTACGTCAGTCGAAAACTCATTCGAAATGGAGTTGTTTTACATATTTATGCCTGCCATTATATGGGTGTCAAACAAAAGGGTTTAAGAACAAAAACATGTCAGCCAAAAAGTTGTCACTAAAGAGCTTGTTGTTAAAAGTGTTTTGTTTTAGATAATTTTATTATAATTATCTTCATAATTTTGTCTATTCACGAGTAGAATATACGTTTAAATGAAACATAACGTTATCATTCAATATATGCAGTTGTACCTACTGGTGTTTACTTATAAAATACCAGATCTTTTGTTTTTCGCCATCAAAGTTACATTAATGTAGTTAATTACGTCAGTCATTTCATAAAAAGGCTATTGTATTATATGAGGGTTGTTACATAAAGGTGCAAAACCGTACATATTGCAAGTACAATTGGCAAGACAATGATTATTTTTGCTAGGATAAATGTCTTGATAAGAATGCCTTAATACAACCCTTTATACTTTAAAATATAAACAGCAATTGTGTACAGATAAAAATTGTATAGTTGTACCCCAGCAATTTAAATATGTGTGCTTCTATATAGATAATATTTATAAACATAATACGCTTCTAGATTACCTTTTGCCGGATCACAAAAGCAAACATCTTTATTCTAAGTTTTAACATGAAAGCAAATAGAAATCGGATTCGCTGCGATTTATTTTAGCTTTAAACAACGTAATGTATTTTCTAAAATATAAATAACCAAAGAAATCATCTGTATAAAATACCAAAGTACCAGGACATAAGAAATCGGAAGAAGCGTTCGTGACTGACTTTTGCCCTGTATATTTTACTTGGTGTGCTTACCGGCGCCATCGCAGTCCAAGAATGAAATCGCTAGCATTGCGAGGTTTCACTACCACTCATTGTTTTGCGCTCCACGAAGCATGTTATGCATAATTTATATCATAGATTTGTTTGGAAATGTGCCGATATTTGAAGTACGTAAGGATCTCTGGTGCCCGTCTTGCAGCGAGTAACTTATAAATGCATATTGAGATGAATAAAACTATGATGTACAGAATCCGTGCATAACTTCTAAGTCTCAATAACCGTTTACAAATATCTGTTCACATTTAAAATAAAATTGATTTAAGTAAAAAAGAACGGGGCTTACCAAGTACTCACAGAAGTATAAATAATCAAACGTATTTCTAACACATTAAAAATCGACTAGCAGCCATAAACTAAATCATTTCAGTTTTATTGAAGCTGAAATTTAGTCGATTTTTTTCTAAAATGTGATCATTTTAAAAATTTTTATTACAACTCTGTAGAGATGGTTTTAACATTTCAATGTCAAGCGGATACTACTACCCTATAATGAAAATTATGACAAAATCTTCTACAGACAGGTATGGTGTAGACGACGATGGTGTAGTGGTGTATGTGACGACACTATTTAAAATTCCTTTTACGAAACAACTTTATACTACTTGGTTACTAGATTTCTCTTGTCTGTTATCCAAGATAATACAAATATTTATACTTTCATAACAATAATACCTATTAAAACATTTACACCTCAAACTAGAAACTGCCTCAGGTATTATTCAGAATAGATATACAAAATTTACGAGTATAATACACCCAAAAAAAACTATGATGTAACTTAAATTCCAGCTTCTTAAGAAACATATGATGAATCCAATAACGAATACCACTAAACAAGCATCTAGTTAAGCGGCTACTACACTATTACGTTGATATTCTAAATTATTTTCTTTATAATTAAAACAAGCCGTCTGATTAACCATACTCATATAATCTGAGAAACAGTTCAACCTAAGTGACTATAAGGGTTTTGTTGCATCGTAACGGAATAGCGAGAAGCGGACTGAAAAATAAAAATACATATTTTACTACTGAATTCAATATTCTTACAATGTTGTAGTGTAACATTTAGTTTAGCCTATTTTTTGATTGCGAAAATATTATGTGGACTTCTTGGAAAACATGCTGAAAATTAGACCGTAACAATTAAAAAATAATGAGTCTACATAGTTTTCTTTTAAATTATGTACTTAATAAAAGGTTTCTTATTTTTTTATTCCTTAAGTGTTGCTGCGCATCTCTGCCCTAACGTGATGTTAACAGTCGCGTTAGGGCAAGCACGTTAGCTACTCCAATATTATAAAACAAATATTGTAAAATTGTATGTATGTTCTACGCTGAATAATGCATTTCATGTTTGACATAGACCAATAGTATTTACACTGAGATACAACTACTTGTATGCCTGTTCAAATTTGTAATCTACAATTTTATTTTAAGTTATTACCGTTGGTGCCCTGCAATGACATAACATCAGATATATTTTATGTCCGATAACATTTATGACAACCACTGACATACTATAAAAAATAAATAGCGCCTAAGAAGGTACTATTCGTGTAGGTGATATAAAATAGCTCTTTATTTAAATATTTATTCAAATTACATCATTACCCGGTCCACATGAAATAGTTTCTCGCTAGTTGTACACCAGTCTGCGATAGCTTATGCTGGAGCGGCAATTTCAAACGATAAAAATGTATTACATTTAATAAAAGCTAATTAAGGGTCTATTTTAAAACATTTACTCGGTCCCCGGGCCTTCAATTTACAAATTACGGTCATATCTAAGCCGTAAGGTTTGGCTTTACAGCGGTGCTCAAACTGCACGCACCTGATGTTAAACGAAATCCAGGTTGGAATAAATTATACTTTTTGAATTCCGGCCACATGAACAATATTTGTAACCTACTTATAATATCTAATGTCTTACAATATCTCAGTATTTCGCGTGCTTTTAACAAAGATACATGAATTTTCATTGTTTTGACGTTTGATAAAGTAGAATCATTTAACATAAAACCAAACTTTACTTTTAAATATAATATATACATTTAGATACACCTTTTACATTAAATTTATTATTTTTCATTTGATGATTTTCACACAAATAAAATATCTCAAAATTGTTGAAATTATGGAATTATAATTTATTCTCACCCCACCAAACTTTTTTTTTTTGTAAATTTTAACCTTGTGCAGACATGTTGCAATATTTTTTTTTTATTTTATGTATAAATAACTTAATTTAAAAGCGTGATAAGTTTTTTAAGATTGATCTAAAGGTTGACTATCATTGGTTATCATCTTGTTAGTTCGTAATGCCGACACAATAAACTTTGGGAGACGCTTTATTATAATAGTTCAACCATGTTGGAAATCTTTTTGATAATACCCATTACATGACATGTTCAAAAATAATCATAATAAAGCCATTTAAGTTTAGGACGAATTTTTTCTTTGAATATTGAGATTTATAAAAATTTTAAATTGTATTCGAACTTAATTTAATTCGGTCAATGCTGTTGCACAAAGTTTTCTTTATAATTTTAATCGCATAAAAAACCGATTTTAAGAATTTCACATGAAATAAACATGTACATATATATATAGGTTTTAAACAATACAAACATACTTTTAAACTACAGAACGAATCGTGATAAAGTAGCTATTCATATAACCGTACCCAATTTTAAGCAAAGCAAATTACCAGTCCAAATAGTTATTAGGCTAATTTCAAAAGAAATACTAGGTATTATAAACGTGAAAATTGTTTGCAAGCAGCTGCCCGACGGTGTCTCGGCATCCAGTCCCAAATTATATGATGCCAGCCTTGTTAGCTGAACGTCGACGTCTCTGACTGGAATGACCCTACGGTACAGTCCGCTAGATAATCAAATTGACGGTGCTTTTGTTTAAGATATAATTTTATACCGAATTTATTTTGTACATCATCGACTTTTTAGTGAATCAACAATTTCTAAACATTGTATAGAAAATGCCATGATCATGAAGTTAATTAAATGGAATATAATTACGTGTGAAATCGTGGGTTTGGGAATATTTGGAATAAAAATAAATAGGTCTCGGTAATGGGCCTACGGCCTACGGTAATAGGCCTCGGGTAATGTTTGCATAAGACTTTCAGAATTATTTTTATAGCTTTCTTATATTACTGTTTAGATTTAACAAAAAAAAATGTACAATTCCTTAGAATAAATTAAATACGAGTACTTCGATAAACTAGCAAGCTTTATTTACTTGTCGTCAACTTTTTAATGAAAACATCATTATAAATGAATTATAATAATCACTCAAATCCAAGACAACGTTACTTCAATTAAATCAATTAAATAAAATATAAAAATTCACGTAGCTCGGAATCTGAACTTTTTTCAAATAAAAGCCGATTAATTGAATCTGACGTTTCAGGTTAATATTGCGAATAAATTATATAAGTTTCAATTAATTGTCTTCTTGACTGTACTTTGTACAGACACACATTATAAAAAACCCGCTACAGTCCTTGCTCGCCCTTGTAAATTAAGGGACGGCCGAGCAAAGTGGGGTCCAATTAAGAAATTTATAGTTATAACGAGCTGTAAAACAATAAATTCGAACTACAATAGAATTAACCGCGGCCTATCAATTATACGAAAATAATGGCATCTATCTTTTTTTAATTAAACCGGCTTTGTAGTGGTCGGAATTATTTGAGCTGTCTGATTGAGTTTAGATACGTATTCAAACTGCAATTACTATGAAATTTCTCAGCATTCCAGTAGCAATATTCGCACTAATATTCCACAAATTAGTCGATCATAAAGCATGATTTGTACCGCCAAAACTGGCAAAGTTATGTATTCGTTTTCTTTATGAAATTGAAGAAACATAACGAAACATACTCGATAGTAACGTATTACCGACGCCTGTCTTTGACAAACTCCAGATAGGTGGCCATCCTGGTGTTAGAACCAGTGTATTTCGACCGGGGCAGTCCCAACGCCACACCTATTTCTAGCGTGAAGCATTTTTTGCGTTTCGATGGAAGAGTGTGGTTGCCGGCACACTTTTATATGAAGCGACCATCGTAGTCCTCGGGAGTAGCAACGCATCTGTGACGGACTTCAGATAGAATCCATGTTTTATATAAAATTGTTTACAGATGTTCATGGGCGGCAGTGACCACTTATATCGTCAACCCATTATTGTCCCACTGCTGGGTACGGGTCTTCTCTCAGAATGAGAGAGTTTTAGGCTATAGTCCACCGCGCTAGCCAAGTGCGATTTGGTGGACAAGTGACCACTTACCTGTCTGTTAAATTATGACGCGACGTGTTTCATGTGTTAATTGTATAATTAAAGCGGTGAACATTTCTGTTTTAATACAGATAAATCGAAACTATCGTACCTTTTATGGCATGAGAAGTTTACTACTCTCTTCTAGGCTCATTAATGTTTGTAAACGATAAAAACTTTAATAATTATATTTTTTTTATCTGACTGAAGTAACAAACGAGCATGCAGTCCACCTGATGGTAAGTGGTCAGTGCCACCCATAGACATGTGTAATCACAGAACATACAGATCATGAGTTCCAGCTGAAGTAAATCACAGATGTTATTGTTATTATTAACAATTTATTGTGTATATTAAGTGTTATAGTCAATAGTCTTATAGTCAATAGTCTTATAGTCAATCTATTAATATCGTGACGCTGTTTTGCAATTTAGTAGACGTACATGGCGAGTAACTTATATAAAATTCAACTATCCTAATCCTCAGAAGAGGCAACCTTGGAGTGGTTAGAGTTATCTAGGTATTATTATTAGGTAGACTTGCACGTTTGCTATTTCCATCTTTAAACAAACCAATAATTACTAGTTATATATTTTACAACATTTTCTATCGTGGTCTTTTAATTACTTTCAGACCGTTATGTTTTTTTTATAACGCTGTTTCAACTTGTTTGCGCCGACAAAACTTACTGCATAATAAAATTTTCTTCAGCTAATTTAGTTCTACGTTCAATGTTAGGATAGTGTACAAACGGCAGCGAAACGAAGTAAAACAAGCTTCATTAACTTTATAAATTAGTTTTTAAGTTTTCATAAGACTAAGTTTCGTACTGTTAAATAACAAACAAATTCTTGAAACGTCTATGTTGAAAGTAACTAAGATGTACACTTTACTTTAAAATATATTAAGATCACATCTCCTTCTAGGATTTTAAAGGGTGGACAATGATAAAGGGTTCTTTAAGTGTATTGAAATGTGACTTACTTATTTTTTCATTTGATCATAAACAAATTGGTTCTAATATTAATATTACAAAGAGGAAAACTTTGTGTCTTTGTATGTTTGTTACGAATTAAATTAAAATTTACTGAACCGATTTTATAAATTCTTTCACCATTAGAATACTACATTATTCCTGAGTAACATAGGTTACTTTTATTATTAGACTATATAAGGGGTTCTAGCTAAATCTTCAGTAACTTGAATCAAGGTGTAAAAAAAAATGTTTAAAAATTTTTTTTATCGCATACGCTTTGCGATACCTACTGATAATAGAACAAAAATGTTCTAGAATATAAGAGAACATATCATAGATATTGATAAGTTCTCTTATACTCGAAACTCGAAAAACTCGAGTCCAGTGTGCCCCAATAGATTTCTAACGGTTGGATAGATTACGTTATAGTTTGCGCGAACGAAGTCGTGTGATTCATGCTAGTAGATTATAATTATAATTTTTGTTTTATTTGGTTAGGAGATAAAATATATAAATACGGATAAGTACCAATCAAACTGTGATGATGTAAAAAATATTGTTACTGACAATTTGTAAGAGCCCCCGTAGCTTCTAGAATAATAAAGACAACATTTTATTTCAAACAAACGCTGTACCAAATAGTCATAAAAATATGTCAAACAAATGACAGTAGGTACATAAAATTTTGCTTCTGGTAGTAAACTAAATTGGTACACTCTTTACTACGGTGGAACCATAAATCTTGCCTAATTTATATCCGAAAACATAATAAGAGGAAAATCTTATTCACGACACTAGCTAGTGTGTCCGGTCGCCCTGTGTTATTTATAGCTTAGTCTAGCGTCAAGCGTCTATAAAAGTAAATAAAGCTCATGAAATTGCTATAAATCCTCCACAAAGAAAGGCGATATACACTATCCCCGTAAAGTCAGTAACGGCGTTATACAGTATACCACTGAACTTAGAATATAAGACACAGATACCCCGTCTAGTAAATTATTTATTTAATAAACTCACCAACGATTATTACATTTACATATGACACGTTTACATAAGATACAAAAGTTTTTCAATAAGTGCACAATCACTTATAGATGAATATCAAAGCCATATTTCATCTGTATGAGTGGCTGTTAAATTTTGTGATTGTTTGTTTATTATCTACTTAATACCAAGTTTAACACTTTCATGAGATTTTACTCATCTTTTTATATAATGAAATTACGAAGCTCATGTTTTATCACGCATTAACATGAAAGGAAAGCTAAGAAACTAATTTAAGATATTAAGGATGCAAAGATGGCAGTATTATTCTGATAATTTATAATTGCTACCCTAAGCCTAAATTAAATAAATAGGTACGTTGTTATTTTAACATTTTCTTTTATCTGACTAAAGTAGCCAACGTGCATGCAGTGCAGGTAAGTGGTCACTGCCGCCCATGGACATCTGTAATCAACTTAATACAGAACATGGGTTCCATCTGAAGTCAATCACAGATGCGCTGCCACTCCCGAGGACTATGATGGTCGCCTCATGTGAAAGTGCCGGCAACCACACCCTTCCATCGAAATGCAAAAAATGCTTCACGCTAGAAATAGGTGTGGCGGTGATACTTCCCCGGTCGAACTACGTTCTACCACCTTGAAGGCTCTACCCCTTGAAACAACAAAATATCTAACTTCCTTCTATAATTTTTCTGTAGTTCTAGTTTATGCGGTGATACGATGATGTTATCCGTGCTAAATGTTTCCATGAATAAATAACAGACTGATTTGTGGCCATAGTTTTGAAATACGAGTAAAAGAGAAAGAGTGATAAATGTGTGATAGCGTATCATTATATTAAAGAAAGCACGAAGATGTTTTGCGTTGCCTTTGTTATGAAGCAAATCAGTCATAATCAATTTCTGGAAATTATAATTTTTAGACATTAACCAATAAGATTAAACTATATGACTATTAACCGGTTTTGTGTGACTTCTAAATTGTTATTGTTGAACAGAAAAATTGTCTTTTTTGATTATTTTTCAATGTCATTTGACGTCCGTTATTGAAAATACACGTTGCTACACCTTGATTATTTGTAATCAGCCCAACTAATTCCATATAAGACAGTAAGTATAGTATATTTCAACTTTAAGTTGATGTCATTACCATTATAATGGATGGCAACCGAAGTCAGCTTTTTATTATTTAAATTAAATCCACAATAAATTGTAAAATTGCTTCAAACCATATTCAGACAGGATCAACCTGAACCTCCCCAAAATTACCGAGTGTAAGTTTCTGTAAAAAACGACCCTAAATAATGACTTGACACTTCCTGACGGCAGAAATCACACGTTTAAAGCTGGAATTAAGAGTCTCTTTTCTCTTTACATCGGAGTGACTAACAACCGCTAACAAGGTAGCATTATAAGGAAGTGTTGGTGGTGGACGAGCTTGGCGTAGTTATCGATGTTTTCATGTCTCTTGTAAGTATAAGTATCGATATTTGAAAACTCAAAGGATATAGTCGAGAAGATTTGAATCATAGTAGGTACGTATTAAAACGCAGTCCTATGATGCAATAAAATATATGGATCATTTTCATCACGGAGAAACAAAAAAGAAATTTCTCGTATCATATTACCGTATCCTCGAAAACAAATTACTACACTTTTACTAAGACCAGTACATTCTCAAAATAAACAAAAGTGGCGACGATGCTTACGTGGTTAAATTCTGTTAATTTTATACTTACTTCTACAAGTTACTTAAACTTATCAGTAGAATGATTATATATTATAAGAAAAATGTCACTGTAAGGACTAAGAACCTAATATCTGAATTTTTCAAACTAAGCGAATTGTTAGCTGAAAACATATTTTCAGTAGTATTTTACTGACTCAGGTATTTTACATTTAATCACTAGTCCATAAATACGACCAACGTTACCAAACATTATCGATAAATAATATCGATACTGTTTCGCCTCCCCACTGTTTGGGCAGGTGGCGAAACACAGACAAAGGCGGTTCGTATCATTATGTTGTCTTGTTAACGGCGCTCGCGCATCTTATCCGAGGCGCGATATTTCAAAGGGCGTAATTACTGAATACCAATAGAGTATCGGTCTACAACGAAAACTTGCATGACATGAAAATGGATCTCGTTATTCTAAAACGGATACTCGTTGTAGATAAGCTATAAACGACTTTGTTATCAAGGTGCTAAGTTATTAAAGCTATCTAGCCGCGCGGTTCGGGTTTGACTGGACAGAATTGTCTTATAACGTTTAGCTATAAATCAAGGATTCCCAAAGTGGTCGATATCGAAGTCTTGGGAACCGATAACCGGTCAACCGCAATGTTTTAAATTAGATAGGTAGGTATTTTGTTTAAATAGAAAAAAATAGGGCTGATATTTTTAAAGCAATTTGGCTATGGTGACCTAAGTTGCCCCTAGATTTGTAAATAGCCTGTCTAGCCTAAAATTACTTGCCAATCCCTGGTATAAATATTGAGCTTTATAACTTTCATTCCTACTTGTAGAAAGTGTCTGGATGTTTTTCTTATAACCTAAGTAACTTAGGTATACGTCCGTGGTCTTGCCCACTTCTTTCATATCTGCGTTTCATCTCTGCTATGGTCATGAGTATCTTATGTGTTAATTTAGGTCTTAAACATAAATGTGAATAATCCGTCAGCGAAATCCAACTATTTATTTGTGAAAGAGTAACAAACAAATACATCCTCCCAAACTTTCGCATAAAACTACTACGCACAAAGTACTACGCGTATGAGTACCTGTTATGCACTAAAATGGTATTTCTAAATAATTAATTGCTTTATAACTTATTGCTTCAGTTATATTTACAAGCAAGTACTAATTATTATATCGGTCATGTCAGTTAAAATATATTTAAATATGTCCGTAACCACAATCCACGTAATTGGGTCGAAATATTGGCATAAAATTAACGTATTGTGAGTACCCGTTTCGTATTAAAGCGGGACTTTAAATTTTAATTGCTGTAAAAATTACAAACGCTTGTTTATGTTTTTCAATTTTGATACATATAGTTGTTGTAAAATTAAATTTATATCAAAGTAAAACTATTCGAGCAAGTTACCTCAATCTTAAATCTGTATCTGAGAAACATATTTTAAACTTAACTTTCTCGGCAGCTCAGCAGGACCAAAAACTTGTACATATTTAAAGTCTAGTAAAATTCACCTCAAAATATATTTTTGCCCTGATTATTTAGTATTTGATTCCCAATAAAATCTGGATGTATCGATCTGTATTTAGCATATTAAATTAATTATTTAACGGCTTTTCGCGGTAGGGTGAGATGCATACTCAGCTGTGGAACATAAAAAATTGTTTGGAGTGCTAAGAGTTAATTAGTAAAGTATAATTATCTAAGTAATAAATATTACTACAAGCGTAACGGTTAAATTGAACTTATGAAACTTACTCGTTTTTTGTGCTGCAACGAAGTAACTATTAAAGTGCGATCATTCTCAACCATGACATCTAATATCTCACTCGTATGCGCTGGACTAATCACAAAAAGTCTAATTAATGGCCCAGAAACCAGCACAGCTTTCGTTTCGATGAACTCATCAAAGACTTAGAGATTATCACGTTAGTGCACGATAATTACCAAGTAGAGGTTCCCCTTATGGGCGTTCACAAATACATCATTTGTGTTTAAGATGTTACAGGCAATTGGTACAACGCAAGCCAAGTTAATAGTCTTGAACTGTTAATTTGGTAGATCTGTTATCCGTAATAGATGTTCGTGAGATTTCTTCTGCGCTGTTGTTTCATTTGTTTACGTTATCGCTAGAGAGATGTTCATTCCTTTGGTGTAGCTTTGATTACAATCATTATTGGAGATAAATAGAATATCAATACAGATAAGGAAATAAAATTGGATTGTGTCAATTATTTTTGTATAATTTATTCCGGTTATACAATTTGATTACTGAACAGTGTGTACCAAAGTGTATTATTGTCATTTTTACACTGATTTTATTGAACATAATTATGAAACGCACTAACAGTAGGTACAGTCCACCATAAGATAGTTAGTTAATTGATTGGTTTTAAGAGGTATATCTAACAAGTGTGTTGCTACTATTGTATTTGGGATTTTTTTGAAATCTAATGTAATAAACAATCGATCTAATGTAAGTATGCCCTTATCACAAACAAAGTAGATAAATTCCATATTCAGCGCTCGGAGGGCACTTTAAGCTATTGATCCTGTTTTATCTTATTTTATCTTTAATTACCAGTCGTTCTACCTTCCTGATGATCTGAGAGGTACAGGTCTTATCAGTGTTGGCATCAGTGTTGTTAACAGTAAAAACCCATAGTCGCTATTAGGTATACAAACAATATGATCTAGGAAAAGGAGTGAGGAGTCCGGTTCTTAGCAGTGACACTTAGAAAAGCTTACAAACACGTTGCTACTTTAATAAATCACAACATACAAACAAGTTCAGATATTCACAAAAGCCGCCAAGCCACAAAGCCCCTACGTTCGACGTATTACGGGGACGTTGTATATTAATCCAAACATAATTATATCCGTGCACCGAACTCTTCCATTACGAGTATAGACGTATGTGAGAATGCAATTAAGCGGAGGTACTGTAGCTTGTTAGAATTATTATGGCATGCGTAATTTTGTTCTTACACCAAACGAGATTACCTACGGTTCTCGCTCACAAAGTGATTGTATAGCGAGTTTCTGAAAATGAGTGTTAAATTAAACGTCAAAATACGGTTAAAATGTTTAGCTTTTGTTTTGTACGTTAATAACTCTTTATATACGCCATTTCAATGAATAAAGAGTATGGGTTCCACCGAAAAATTGCAAAATACCTGTTTCTAGCGTGAAGCAATTCTTTCGTTTTGGTGGAAGGGTAGTTTGCTAACTTATTTTCATCTCAGGCAAGCATCTTAGTCATCGGGAATAGAAACACATTTACGGCCGACCTTAGTAAGGACCCATGATCTGTATAAAGTTGTTAACAAGTGTGATTGAACGATAGTAACCATAACGTGGACCCTTGTTGGCTACTTTAAGCTTATATCAAATGTTCTAAATACGATATATGACACACGACATAAGATTAAAATTATTTGTAGCATAAAAATTACATTATCAAAAGGAAATATGTTTATAAAGGGAGACTGCAAATTGGTTTTTTGTTTGACTAATACCTAATGAATTCCTTACATTAAAGTTTATTATTTACTTTCAGATTCAATGTGATAAAATGACGATACACTCCATTTAACATTGGTGTGTATAATTTAGTTTGTAGTTTGAAGGCTAAATTGTGTTCAAGGACACATCAGAATCCAACGACAATACAAAGTTGCCATAAGTTCCATATATGTTGCAATATATGGCAAAATACATATTGCGCAGAACTACTAATGATTTGAAAATGTTGTATCTTTAAAAAAACTTAAAATACTAAAGAAATCAAATCGTATTAGATGCAAATGGTAGTGCACAGATAACTTTGCTTATGTTCGTTCCGAGTCGGCATTATGAATTGCGTACGAGTATTTTAATTTAGTTGCGGCCTCAAATTCCTCGGCGTTATGGTTCGGTAGTATTATATAAGATTAGACACGCCTGAAATTTATTTAAAAGATGTATGAGATATTTTCCCGTAAGCAAGAAAATCGTCCGACATTTACGAGCTAAAAATATAAACTTACAACAAATTATAGTGTATCAACTACACATACCACTTACGCATACTAGTAGAATAGTATGAGTTTGGACTATAAAATTATAAATTCGTTGAATGTTTTGTTTTGTAAATTTCACTAACATCTTTGTGCAAACGTTTCTCGAGTCTAGTAGTAGGTATAGAATATGGAATCTAAATGCATAGTAACATACAAATGGTGAACAAAGAATAACCACTTTATAACAAATAGGTACAACAAACTGATCTATAAGAATAAAACATGAGATGGCTGGATAAAAATACATATCAAAATGAAACAAAAAACATGTTCGTATCAAGCTAATAAAATGAAACATTAATCCAAATGGATCTTCCAAATTTATGGCTAGAGACATTTTTGTATTTGCTATAAATATGTATCACCCTAATCATATAACCATGATAATGGTTAAACGCAATCGCTATCACCCAATCTTAGTTAGAAAACTTAACAAGAATATGACAAAAGAATTTACCCGAAAACCGGCTAGTTATGACTGTACGATTTGACTTTACTAGAAGAAATAACGTGATAAAAATTTATGTACACACTTATGACTACATGAATGTTTAATCATGATTTTCTTCTCATATAAGTGTTATATGAGATTCTTTGTCTTTGATCTTTTGTGATTATCACCGAGATTGTAATGTAAGTTTTCTTTAGTCAATATAATGGAAATATTGTGACTATGTAGTTGATGATAAATTATAATAAATAATGGTTTTGGACTTACCTTAACTGTTGTTGGTAGGAAGACGCAGGCTTTCCTTCTCAGTATGACACAGACACAATTTCACACAGAGTACAATTTTCACAAATGAAATACATTTTCTTTCGTATAGAAAGTAAATGCCCACGAGTCGCACATTTTCTAGCGGCGCGGCGACTTCAAGAATAAGGTAGAACAAAATCGAATAACAAGCAGAATTAATATACCTACCCGCATAAATAAATTTAAGTCAAATATTATCATTGACTTTCTTAGAAAGACGCTTTTCGTATACACAGACACTAATACAAAACAGAATTTCACACAATCACAAAATTTTCGAATGAAATACATTTTTAAACTTTCGCACACTAAGCAAGTGCCCAGGATTGGCACATTGCTGTCAGCAGCGCAGCGTCGACTGCGCGTAGGTGAATACGAATGAATAAAGAGGGTAGAATGAAATCGAAAAATCGGCAGATTTATACCCACTGAAATTAATTTTGGTTAAATATTTATATGTTATACTACCGCTGGTTTATAATTCGTAATTTTTAGCAATGTACAGTAAAATTAATCTAGAATGTAAAAACAATTTTGGGCTTTATAAAACTATTTTGGATAACTTTAAAGCCATAGTTGTAATATGCAAAGTAATAGGTACTTGTTAACCAGTAAGCTTGAGTGTAATCCGTGCCTAACAGTAGAATATATAACAAACTAGCGGCTATATCTTCATAAAATGAAAGATTCTTGTTTTTAGAGGGGTTTAAAAAAAGACGTTAAATGAATTTTAACCTTTATGCGTTGGAAAGAAAAGAAATTATGTTAATTTTAACAAAGCCTCTTGCCTTGAGTAAAATATTCAAGCCGCGGATATCATAACCAGGAGAGAAAATGTATGTAATAGAGATACATTGAAGGGAGTATGCACCATACATACCACACGAGTCGTTGCACGTCCTGCTATCTCGTGCACGTGAAACTCATAACATTCATAAACTGATTACGTGAGAAGAAGTCGTGTGGAGCACTTTGCACTCTGCCGTTTTCCAACTATGTGACACTAAGTTTCCCCTAAAAGTCTTATTTGGCAAACCTTGGAAATTTGTTAACATAATATTCAGTTTCAATAGGCTGAGAGCAGTGATAGCCTAATGGTTGAAACTTGCCCTCTCGTTCGGGAGGTCCGAGGTTCAAACCCAGGCAAGCACCACTGATTTTTCTAAATTATTTGCGTATTAGAAATTAATTATCACTGCTTTTCGGTAAGGAAAACACCGTGAGGACACCTGCACACCCGAGAGTTCTTTAAAAAAGAAGTTCGCGTAAAGTCCACTAATTCTCTCATTCTGAGAGTAGACCCGTACCCAGCAGTGGAAAAATAATTGGGTGGCACCAATAGGCTGTTAGGAGAAAAGTCAATGTTATTTATTTGAAGTGTAGCAATTTGAAAACTAATTGAATCGGCCATAATCTTGTATTGAGTATTCTTGTAATTTTATATGACTGTCATCATAGTGTCAAACTAGTCACGTATATTTTAAGGATAATTTATTATTAGTAATTACTATCTTGATTGTTTTTTCTACACTAATACAGTTTATAGTTTTAGACATTTAATTATTGAGCCAGCACTTTTTTCTTTTAAATTATTTAACCTCAATCTCATTAATTAAGAAGGGCCAATAACACAACCTTTATTCTGAAAGCTAGACATGATTGTACCTTTAATTTATCTAACTCAGTTAGTATCCATTTTGTGAGACCTATTAGTTTTGTGAAATTGAAAATGAGATAGAAAAATCTATACTGAGTTAGAATATAATTTAAAACACCTAGAGCAGCATTGATTTGCTGGCTTCAACTTTTGACATAAGAAAAACATCAAATTGTACACTTTCAATGTAATGGTTAAATTCTTCAATTACACACTTATTTCCTGGCTCTCAATAACACTGGGAGTTTTAATTTTTGAATTCGATAAAAAGAGATACGGTTTTATCCGTAAATCAATTTGAATCAGTCTGTAAAAGTGCCCAAAAGCCAAAATCCTTTAAAATTTTATATCGAATGCAAGCGAAGCTTATTGGGTCTCATGAAAAAATGCGCTTTCATTATTTTCGCCAATTTTAATTTTACGATTGTCGTGCCGCGACGTGGTCGATTTTATCAAAAATTCAATGATTTCAATGCAGTTTCGCTTTATATACATTTTTATAAAGTTACTTGATCTCAACTTAAACGTTTTAGCACAAACGTTACCTACATATCCTAAATTGTTATTGTTTAAATAATTTAAGCTTTTGAGATATATTTACGTACATATCAGAAAACTGAACGTAGTGTTTTCGAGTATAAACTAATCTCCAATCTGACGTATGCTGAAAGAGAATACGTTAGAAATAAGAAGTAACTTTGCAATTAATATTAATTATAACCTTTGTATAATTCTTTTCGCTACATTAATGCATAAATAAATTAACTTTCATTTATCTTATATAATTATCTGAGTTATGCCCACTATTTACCTTTCTCATACAAGAACACGCAGCATAAACTTTCATTGTGTACCCATATTAGTTCTATAAGTATGATCAAGATATATTTGCCCCCTTTGGAGTAGAACCACGTCTACTATTATTAACCGACTATCAATAAACAGGTACCTATTAACAGACCAATATTTGAGTTGTATTTCATTATATAACAGCTATTCCAATGCCACGTTAATTTCCACTACTTTGTTTAGTCGACCTTTTAGTATTCTGATTGCAGTTATATAAAGCTGTGTTATAAATAAACAATGTGGCCAAATAATCCATATTGCTCTGAAACAAATCAGTTTTCTCCAAGCCAAAAGTAGCATATCCTATCTAGCTAAGATGGCTGTATAACCAGAAGCAATATTGAGTTATATTCATCCCTCAGACCTTACATGTACACTGCTTGCCCGAGCATGGAATGTTTTGTCTTAATTACCTGCATTAGCTATAAAACTCTCGATATATGTATACAAATAGATAATATATAGATTTCGTGAAAGTATGAAAACAAAGAAATCCCAGCATGGTCTTTGATTTCATATTAATGTAACCTACCGATAAATACCTCGTTGGATCACAGAACTATATGTATGTTATGGGATGATTACAGTTATTATTGTATTAATATTTAAGAGAACCTAAAACCTTTAAATTCGAAGGTATTAAAAAAGAACATTGTCGAACAACCACATAATGGTCCCTTATTTTTATTTCTTCCCTTACAAGTCGATAAATGTGTTCCAACGCTTATCAGTTTTATTTCTTGACATCGTTGTTGCATCGCATGGACATTCCTTATCAGGTCTTCAATAACAATAAAATTACATTCGTTATCTTCTTGAATAAGAGGCTATATATACAGACACTCATCTCTTTGATAGCGAATAAGAAGATAACGATATTGACTAGATAATCAACGAAATGCTAATTCAACTACTTGAATCACCAAATATTTCGACAAAGTTGAAAATTCCTTAGGCACGGTTGTAACTTTATTATCTGTACTGGTTATTGATATTCATGGATACTAGATAAGTTAATATTACTCTTTTACTATTAAGATATATAACTTTGAAGATATTTAAGTTTGATAACCTAAAAACATCCTGGATTTTTTTTAGTTTATAGAGATCAGAACAATTCTGTATAGATATTATGTAGAATCTTAGCTATTTGTTTGATCATTTTAATATCAAATAACTTAGAAAGATAAAGAAATCAAAGCATTGACTACGTTTCTAGCAACCTATTTTTTTTTACTTTCCTTTCAAAAAACGGCCGTAACGTCAAAGTCTAATTACGTGTCTATTGGTGACCCCTCTGGGCTCTGGTGGTCAAAAATTACAACTGTCCTCCCTATTGGAACGAAATTAATGACTATTTCAATTTGATGTTAATTTAATTACAGTTTGCATCGGAACTATAGGCTCCGGCATGTTTGCGGTAATTCTAATTGTCGCGCACAGTGGTAATCTCTATTAACACTAATTAATGAAGAATAATACATGTATCTGTCTGTGGTTTTAATCATTTGACCAGTTAAAACCCCATTAAAATTTATATTTATATTCAAATTATTTATAATTATCCTTTGATGTGGTTTTGTTTATTTCTCTGTGGTTCTAATATTATACATATTTTTTTCATAGTTAGATATAACTCTCTAAACTTTCAAAATTACTTTGCTTGAACCTGATTTTAGCTTTTGTTGCTTTAATTTATAGGTACTTAGTTTACGCCTTACAAGAATATCATATTGAATACTTTAAGTGTATAAACTTTGGCATGTATTTACCTAGACAATAGTTATAGCGAAAGGTTTCATATTTTCTTACGAAGTATATTGAATAAGGCCATAGAATAAAAGAATTTAAGGGACGCAAAATATACAACGAATATACAGACTCGGCCTACTTATATTTGTTGAAAAATTTCACCCAACTTATTATTTTCCTACAAATATGTTTTGCGAAAGTTAGTCGTTTGTTTCGTCCCTTAATTCCGCGGGGACTGACGCCCCAGTTAACTCTATTGAGCGAAAAAAGGAAAATAAAATGGGAATAAAAAAGCTAATTAAAAGCCGAGACTAGCGTCCGAGCCATTGAGGCGCGTATAAAAGTGTTTAATTAAACTGTTACTGATGGGGTCGCCGCGAGATGGCGCTTAATCAACAGCTGTAGCCTGTAGCACTCTCCTTTCGACTTTATTTTTAATTCGACTTAATTACAAGAGTTACGACGTCCCGCCTTAACCTTTCCGTTTAGTGATCGAGTGCGAACTTAAGTCTCTCGTTAAGTTATTTTCAAATCACGTGTTTTATACATACGTACTTACTCTTTATATGTGCCACAGTGAAATGTTATAAATTGTTGGATTCTTTATTGTTCACATTTAATTTAGCAGGAATATTAGATTTTTGTTTTTATTCTTGCCATCTCGTATTGGGCAAGATCGCAAGTGAAATTACGAAATCTACATTGTCGGGAAGATTTGATTTGAAGTACCATATCAGGGAAAGGTAAAGAGGTGTAAATGCCTGCTGAGTCACTTACGGGGCTGCCACCTAAGTCCTCAGGAGTGGATACGCATTTATGTTTGGCTTGGAGCTGAAAAATCTATAAATGGAATTAATAAAAAATGTCTATGGGTAATGATTACATAGGTACTATCAGATAGACGGCGTAATTGATTGCTATTTCGTCTTACAACATATAGACACGTCTTAAATTCTAATAGGGTTTACAAAGAAAGAGGCGATCCTCTACCGCAAATAATGATGCAGCGCCAACAATACGCTTATTCATACCAAGTTTAAGAACACGCTGCAATGTAAGAATACGTCATAATGTAACTTGAACGCCCGCTAATCAAAACGTAAAATGGGAATTTATTGTGTGCAGTGTTCCTTACCAAGTTTATTGTACACTTGTATGACGGGAGCAATTACTCAACTAGCGTATAAAGTCGGTATTACTCCTAAAGATTTGTTTTGTAGTTACAATACAGCCGGGCCAGTTGCCGCCGGCTCGATATTATAAAACGATACATTGTAGATTTTTATTTGCTGCAACATTTCTGAGAATACTCCAATTAACTGAAGCATTGTGTTAGTTATAGTTTCCTATTAGCAAACTGATACAATTCGATACTAAAATTTTACTCGATATTTATTGTTTAAATTTTTTAGCTTCCACTGTTTTATGATTTCTTTAATGAAACAAATATTTGTGATGAACCTATGTTATACTATGGCGAGGCGTATTTGTTGTAATGTATTTTAATTAGGATATACCATGTTTTCAGAGGGCACAGGACCGGTTAAAGTGGCGCCATTTAGGGGAGGCCAATGTCCAGCAGTGAACATCAAAGGGCTGATCGATGGATGGATGGATGATACCATGTTTATTGATTCTTAAACCAACATTGTAAAATTATTCAGAAATTTACATATTTTTTATAATATTGAGATAGCGAACGAGCATGCAGTCCTGTAAATGGTCACTGACGCCCATGAACTTCTACCATGAACGTAAGGAACTTTATACATACAAGGGTTCTATGTGTAGTCAATAACAGAAACGTTGCTACTCTCTAGGACTAAGATAGTCGCCTCATATAAAAGTGAGCCAGCAGCCGCATCCCTGAACCAAAACGCAAGAACTGAAGAAGAAAATAGATGTGGTTGTAGATTCGCCCTGATCATACCATATACACACTACCTTGCATTATTTCATATAATAATATCGTCAAGAACTTGTTATCCCAGTGCTGGGCATAGGTTTGTTCTTACATTATGAAGACTAAAATATGTCATCCTGGTCGGGTGGTCATTAACAGACAGGTATAAGCATAGTGTAATAGTTACCGAATATGCAGCAAAAAAAAATTGAGCACATATTCTTATGAGAATTGATAATTTGTACGGGAGGATCTATATGCAACATTAGCCTAAAGTCACATTCAAGTACATACATATTAATCTTACACACGCACTTTGTTGATAATTAAATGTGATAATTAAACTGAAATTGAAATATTAACAATGTCAGCTTTATTAAAATGCCGATATTAGATTATAAATGAAGTGAAAATTATTATTCGTAACAACCGTTACAAAAGTTTCGGGCTAGTATTGTTAACTCTCGCAGAATTGAGGATTAAAACGTTAAGGAATTCGTCAAGAAATGTTAAAGGATAGGGTTAACAGTTTTAATTTTGAAGTTTCCCGTTCCAACCGCTCGCAACGTTTAATTTCCGGCGAAGAAATGATCAGAAGGAACTAAGCCAGGCTTAAAAACTGAGTCGCCAGTCCAGTCTTATTAAATATTTAGAGCTAAATAAGAAAAGCACTTCAATGTAACGCGATCGTCAGACAAAGGACATTTAATTCTGTCATTTTTTAATTTCGAGGAATCTACAAATGTTTTTTTCGCTTTAAGCCAAATCCGTATTATTACGATTTAAATGAGCCTAAACTTATTTGAAATGTTGACAGGAATACATGTGTTACTTTGTAAATGAGGATACTAAATGACGCTTTTACAAAACCAAAAATTTTAAAGGTTTAGTGTTCAATAGGTATGTACCTATAGGATGATATTTGTTATCATCTTATATTATTTCAGAACCTAAAACCATTTTCACACGTATATTTTTCAGTGTGTATATATAAATTCAACTCAAATGAACAATGTTATTATATTATAATGTTAATATTATTCCTATGAGTTGAAATTCGACAATTTATATCGCGTGTTACGATTAATGTTTAATTTCTCCAATTATTCTTAAATCAACCACCATGCTATTGCTAGTTGTTTCTAATTCTTTACCATATAATTACATTTGTTTCATCTAAGTATATCTAATTATACAATACTTTAGAATTGTTTCACAGAAAACGAAAAGCGAGACAACAAAACATTTTACTAAAGAAATTTCTAAGAGCGTTGTTTCTTTTCTCATTCGTAAAAGAATAGAAAATTACGGAAATGTCTATGGATTAATTTAATTTTTAAACGGGAAAAATTTATTTGAAAAATCTTTAATTTGGAATAGAACTCGGTGTAAATATTAAATTATAATTATTGAATATAAATTATGACAGCTTTAGTTACTTTAAACACGTATGCTTAATTTATTATTTATGCAAGAACGAGTAAAAAAGTTTATGACAATACGAATGGTTTTCATTTAATTTTCGTTATGTTGAACTTTCATTTAATGTTATGCCATGTTAGTTTAACGCCATACCAAATAATAATATTTCGTTATTCGCTTCTAGTAAACAGTGAGACACGGATCCGATGCTTAGCCCCAAGACACGTTAAGGTTTGTTGAATCTCTACGCCTCTTACATTATTTACTTTTAGGCATAATTAATATGAATTACAAATTATGTAAAGTACAACTGAGATGTTTGTGGTACCCCGCGGCTGCTCACCCGATGTTTCTAAAGTAATTAGAGTCATTGATTTATTAATTGTACAAGGGTGAGTGTATGTGTGTGTCTATTTCTTATGTATTTTCTACGTCTTCAAATATATTCTCAAATGAATCTTCAATATTATTAGAGACCAGTCGTAGATGTCTACCAGTTGCAGTAACCGTCGTTGTCTTTAAACCGTTATCGTTCTACGGCTGAGAGAAGTTTAGAGCAGAATAAGAAGGTTTTAGGTTATCCATAACAAAGCTCATGAGCAAATTAGTGGACTTCCTATACCTATAAAAACTTTTTCACTTTAACTTGATATTGAGTTTAGTGTAAATATTAATAAGAGGCCTAAACATTTAAAAAATACTCGGGAAATTATTACATACTCCATTCTGTGTAATTATAAAAGGATTGTATTTCCGGTCATCAAAAGAAAAGACTGCATTTTTAATATTTCTGTCACAATATTTAACGTTTTTTTCTGAGCCACTAGACATTTTAATAAGTCCTAAGGCGATGTTGTCTTAGAGCAATCACTAGGAGCGCAGCTCATAAAGAAGTTTCATAATCTTAAACGACTAAGCATGAAAAAGCGCAAGGCAACTAGTCAAACGGATTCAAATAAGCAATTTTCCTACAATCTTGAGCCCACACTCGTGAGTAACCGCGGTTCACTAGCGTTCTATGAGACCTATTCAGATTTGCTCGTGAGAAGAAAAAACAAAATTACAGTCAATTTGTTGCGATATCCTTATGGCGAGGCAATCCTCTTATATGTGAAGTTATGGTAAGATCGAAAGAGCGAACCGAGGTATCGGATATTAAGTTATTGTTCGATACTGGACGTGTAACGAGAGATGATTGCTTCGACTTATATCAATATAGTAAATTTCATAAATTATTTTCAGATGTTACAACTTTTAAACTGTATATAAAATAGAAATACTTGAAAGTGATTAAGACGTTGAGTTAAAAATACAAATGGGATTTTTAAATCTATGAAGAATTTTACGTCTTTTCTTATTCATCTATGGTAATTAACTCATATCTACTTTTATTAATTTTTTGTTCCCTTCATTCATCGTTAATCGTTTTTAATGAAACACAGGCATTGCAAACCTAATGACTATCTTGGAAGGAGCGAAAGTTTTTCGCTTTGCTTGCGTCGGAATTGGCTGGAGGTTTTATCTAAATAAGGTGGTTATTACAGATAATACAACGCGAATTGCGGGCTTGACCCGTTGTCCTGTTGATTTTGAATAGACGTGTTAAAGAAAATGTATTTTTCCTTTTCACAACTGCAAAATAGTGACATTTGTGAAATACATGTTACTTAAAACAAACAAAAATGTTACTGGCAGTCTGTTGATGCTTGCAAACATTAATTTAAAATTTTTAACTATATTACAACGCATAGATCTTTTATTAATACGATTTCTGGAATCTATTTTATTACTAATAATACTTACACTGCTCTCAAGTTGTAAATAAAACTTAACTTAGTTATTAATTCTTCCATGTTTCCTAGATGTATAATGCAATTATACAGATTGAAAATACCTATAATTACTATATTAACTTGTTTTAGTACTTAAATGATAATCATATTTAAAAATAAGGATTGATTCAATATCCATAATGAAATTACGAATTTTAAGAAGTAAAGAGTATATTTCTACTGATTACTCTTATATTCGTAAACAAATAGATTTGACATTATTTAGTGATAATAAAAACAAAAATGCTACACGTGCCCTCACAAGGACGTTCCTAAAAGTGTCTCAACGAAAACGTTACCCTAAACATTTCCTTTCTCTTCCTTCGAGTTTTATGAGTTTTTTATGGTGCCATCAGCACGGTACACTAAGCTCAGTACTCGATTTCATCAATATCTTAGTGATTCCTGCACAAGCGGTTTCCGAAGTTTGAAGACACGCTACGTTTTTATTCCTTCAGATTTATCAGTAACAAATGAGTGATTTTTACTACAATGTAAAGATTAACGATTCAGTTTCACGTGTTTTATATGTTTATGCAAAAACTGACATTATATCAGTTATATGAATAGCAAAAAAACTTTTCATATAACACATTTCAATTTTTTGTTTTGAGGGTTCGCCAAAAGCAGTAGGTAATACGTATACTTGGGATATTTGGAATTACGTATTATATATTTTTTTATCTAACTGAAGTAGTAAACGAGCATGCAGTCCACCTAATGGTAAGTGGTCACTGCACCCCATGGACATCTGTAATAAACTTCATATACAACATGGGTTCTATCTGAAGTTAATCAAGGATGCGCTGCCACTCCCCAGGACTATGATGGTCGCCTGGTATAAAAATGTGCCGGTAACCGCACCCTTCCATCGAAACGCAAGAAATGCTTCACGCTAGATAAGGTGTGGCGGTGGTACTTCCCCGGTCGAACTACAGTGGTTCTACCACTTCAAAATCATTCATACCACCAATTTCAAATCATTTATTTTAAAACCTCTTATGAACCCTCTGAGAAGGTTTAGCAATTGCCGTTCAGTAATAAGATCCGAGTGCGACGTCTTGAATTTAGCAACTAGCGTTCCAACACCCGACGGTATCCGACGTTACTAAACTTCGCGTTTTTATAACATTCTACCTGGTACCAACCCATTATTGTCCCATTGCTGGGCATGAGTCTTCTCTCAGAATGAGAGAGTTTTAGCCCATAGTCCACCGCGCTGGCCAAGTGCGAATTGGTGGACTTCACACAACTCCGATATTATTTTTTTAGGAACTCGGGTGTGTAGGTTTCCTCACGATGTTTTCCTTCACCGAAAAACAGTGATAATTAATTTCTAATGCGCATTTCTAATACGCATATAATTTAGAAAAATCAGTGGCGCATGCCTAGGTTCGAACTTCGAACCTCCCGATCGAGAGGGCAAGTTTCAACCATTAGGCTAATACTGCTTACATTCTACCTACTAGCGACATTTTTTTACTTACATAAATGATGTTCATCTACAAAGATACGTAACAGAGACTCAGATCTTAACACATATCTAAATTCTTAATTATTATTATTATCTCTTTATATTCTTAATTATTATCTCCACCAAGCCAGCATTTGAATCAACAGTCAGTAGCATTGCATCTATCATTTCCTTAATACCCTAGTACAAGATTGTAATGATATATTAATAGTATATGTTAAGGCATATAAGAGGATTATTAATTAACCAGAGCGGAAATTGAACCCGGAAACCCCAAGGCTCTAAGCAGATAATTCGCTAATAGGCTAATGGTTGAATCACCGTTTCGGCTGAAAGTAGCGTTGGATCATATACCTAAGTATAATATTGCACGATACTTTAACAATCTCATTATTGAATACACTTGGAATATGGAACTCTTGGTCTTAGTCAAAACATCGTTAAGCACTTTAATTGCGAAGCGATTGATCTTACTAGCATATTAATTATTCTAACGCTCTATAATAGCTCTGTATACTATAGCATACACATGAAACTTTTCTATGGGTAATTATAATTGTTTTATTTTAGCAATAAAGTAGGCAATAAAAAGGACAGTTATACCTGTGAACTCTTATGTTTAACCGAGTGTAAGTGTGTATGTATTGGACTCTAACTAGTAGGCACTAGTTAGTGTTCAATACTTACACACCACTTGGTTAGTATTCTCACTTAGTATTCTCACTTCCTAACTTTATGATCAGATCTTCTCAATAGTATTATGCAACCTGCTAATTCTTGTACTGAGTACAAGGTAGTAAATCAGCGTCGTTCGACTGAGGAAGCACCAGGTAGAATGGTATTGTCGCCAGCTCACTTATATGAGACAACCATCTTAGTCTTCTGAAACAGCAACGCATTTATGATTGTCTTCAGATAAAACCCCTCGTCTATATAAAGTTGCTTACAGATGTCAATGGGCAGTGACATTGCATACTCTTTAGGTCTTCAATCAGATTAAAAAATATTACGTTTTAAATCGAAACAATTATTGACAGTAAGTTAATATTGACTACGTAGGTATATTTTAATATTCCGGACTATTCTAGTGAATTTAATAAAAGCGTGTCAAAATCAGAAGTCGAAATAAGAATGTCAACACAAGCGCAATACCGTCACTGTTATGTCAAAGACAAACGATTCTTTATTTAGAACAATAAATAACGCGAAGAGACAATGATAGACAGGTTTTATGTTTCGGCGGGCATTTTTTATTTTTGGCAAAACAATAATTATCCTACACATGATCTGTAGCTATTTAAGTAGTTATAAACTACTTACTAGTTTAACTTGTTAGTGAGGAGCCTATTAATTACGTATTTTAAAGTTGTATCAATTTTATGAGCTAAAAACTTGAACGCAAAATGGCGTAATTCATTTGTTTTTTCTTACGTTCCATTTTCAAAATTTTCTTCTTGCATTTTTATTTTGTGCCAGTATCAAATATAATAATATAGCGTGTTTAAAATATGTAAGATAATAACTCTAAACAATATGTTACTCCGGTTACAGCAATAAATCTCTATACCTTTTGCGGGAGGTCGAGTGTTAGACGGGTTCAAAACATCGTAAGTACGAAATGAACACTTAAATGCTGAAACTAGATTAAAAGGTAACTCAGACGCACCACAAAAATATTATAAAAAAAAAAAAAAATATAGTAGATTTCATATGCGTTGACAAATAAATTGGTGCGTTAAATGGAACAAGTAACAGAAAATTAATGACGAATTTATTTATTTCTATTTTGAGAGTGTATCTTTGTAGGTAGTTACAAAGACACACTCTCAAAATGGATGGAATGGAATGGAACAATATGGATTTATAGCACAATATAAGTATAAAAAAACCTAAGCTAAATAATATTTAGTTCACAGAAATAATAAGGAGAAAATCTAGTTCTTATTATATGTTATTGATAAATTGCGTTGCATAAAATTCGATACGTAGTCTATATATGTAGTTACGTACGATCTTATTTACGGTACGTTTGGCATGCCGGTAAGTGGTTGGTCTGAGCTGAGCCTTAAGGCTAACATAAAGCTTAGTGCATGGATGCGGGTAACACGAGACGCCGGCAGACAATGCTGCCTCCCTTATTGCATAGGTCTTAAATTGTAGTGCGGTTTCAATGCAAGTGCCCCTGACGTTAAATTATTGTCGCCATGCAACGTAACACCGCCTATACTAGGACACGTGTGCGCGGCTAGGCCTGTTATCTAACGTTGCTATATTGCTGCTGTTGAGCTGTGAATATACAGAGTGTTATAATATATGTTAGTATATAATATATATTTATGTAAGAGTTATTATTTGTATTTTAATTAAGGAATACACGTATTAGTTGATATAGATACATTGATTAAGTTAAATTTTAATTTATTTGTGTATAAAATTTCTTTAAGGAAATCATGTATTAATATGAAACCGTAGATCAATAAGCTATTTTTATTTTTTTAGGGACATAGAATTGTGTGTCAATATTTTATTGTATATTTGATGAGCCAATTTTTTTTATTTGGTAAGGGGTCGGTCGGAGTAGAGCCTTAACGCTAACATAAAGCTTAGTGCATGGATGCGGGTAACACGAGACGCCGGCAGACAATGCTGCCTCCCTTATTGCATAGGTCTTAAATTGTAGTGCGGTTTCAATGCAAGTGCCCCTGACGTTAAATTATTGTCGCCATGCAACGTAACACCACCTATACTAGGACACGTGTGCGCGGCTAGGCCTGTTATCTAACGTTGCTATATTGCTGCTATTGAGCTGTGAATATATAGAGTGTTATATATTATATGTAAGTACATAATATATCGCCGGCCATATCGCTCGTAGAATCGATAACTGATGGGGAAGGAAGGTCCTCAAGTGGCGACCACGTATAGGCAAAAGGAGCACAGGTCGCCCCCCACCAGATGGACCGATGATCTGAAGAAGACAGCGGGAAACCGTTGGATTCAGAAGGCTCAGGACCGATTGGAGTGTCGTCATTTAGGGGAGGCCTATGTCCATCAGTGGACCTAAAAAAGGCTGATGGATGGATGGATGATATAATATTTATTAATATATGTAAAGTGAAGAATTAGGGTATCCACGTATAGATACATATATATACATTGATCAAATCATGTTTTAATTTGTTACTATTTAAAAGTTTGTAAGGAAAATATGCATTAGTAATAAACTGTACGCGACTAAAATTTATAGGAAAATGCAATTTTATTTTTACAATTAAATTATAAATTTTATTTTTCACTTTTTAACTGACCAGTTTTATTTTCTGAATGTACGATAATATATGTTATTCCTTGATGAAAAATAAATAAACATTAAAAATGATATATAAATAAAATTATGATAAGAAATATTCTACAATAATTGACTGGAAGTTATTAAGATACGTGTTTATTCAAATTTTTAATATCTTCTACGTTTAAATAGTAACATTCACACTTAATTTCAAAATAACATATTTCACGCTGCAGTCACTTCATAGAATTCGTACCTCCGTGTTCCCAAACAAATGTACAACAATATGCGGAACCAACATAAGAGCTCATTCACACCACAATATACACCGGATACTGCCACTGACGGTTCTGGAACGGCTTAAGATTATGATGCATAATATACTCATATGCAATATTAATACCACATCTCTATATTAAAATATTATCTAAGCCACCTAAGGCTATATTATTAACCTAGTTGAACATTTAATTAAAATAATGCAATGTAATATTCTGAAATGCGTTGCAATGCAATTTGTATGTTATAAGTATTCAGCAACAAAATATATATTTATTTTTAGATAAGGATTTTTTTCATAATATTAATTTTAAAGATATTTACATCCAATTTTATTATTATTAGGTCGACTGGCAATTAGAACAACACAATACAAAATCATAGATCAAAATATAATTATGTCATGTACGTATTATGTATGCCATTGTGAAGGAATGTAGCATTCAACTGACCTAGTACCTATTATAAAAAATGTATTGAAAAAATAATAAGTTTCTTTTTTCTAACTATGATGTGAAATTTTATATCGTAACACAAATTATAAGTGTGCAATACAACCGCATTTAGATAGAGCAATGTTCCATGTGAACGTGTCCTAAAGCCTATTAAGTCCAGCCGCGCTATCATGTTGCACATGTATTTTTGAATACTTCTTTTTGTGTATTTTATGTTACGAGTCCATATGTTTGATACTTGCCTTTTTGGTGTAGCCTACTGCAGTTTTAACTGCGGGGAACTAAATATTTATGATACTAGCAGCCCGTTCCGGTCTTGCTTGACACATTTTATTGGGTCCCATTTGTGCTAAATTTTGACCTGGATTTATTAAAATTGTCTTTTCAGACATTCACGATAAACAAATAAAGTTATATCATTTCGTATATAGTATGTACTAGTTACAACAAGTGAGGATAAATATTTGATTTTGTATTAACATAGGATAAAAATGTTGTTTATAACTTTTATATAAAAACTAATGTACAAAGCGATCGTGTGCGCCCAGTTCATAAAAATATTTATGTTTTTATTTATATTTATTAGCCTTATAAAACTGAGCTTAAACTTTGTATAAGTTTAAAAAAAACCTTAATCTGCTTATTCTCTGACGGAACAAAGTACATTGGATCAGCTAATTTAAAAATATTCGTAAATAAAATGTCATACAATCAGTATACTTTTCTGTTTAATATATATTGGCTGTTAAGGATTTAAATTGTCAGTTTTTTCAATTGTATAGATACATGTTACGTCATATTGTTTCAACTGAAGAAATGTATTTTAAGTCTTTGTAGTTACTTTGTTATTACTCCCATCTACTACCCAGCCAAGCTTGTTAGATAGTGTTACTAACGAGAAGCTCTATACAGTGGTAGCAACGGAGCTTGTCTTGTTTAAGCATTCTCTTAGTATGCGCTCCTAAATGGGATAGGCCATTTCGTTCCATAGCACCACAATGCTCCTATTATAAAGTATGTAGATCTCAATTTACATATTGTTATCATTAAAATATTGCACTGTTTCGATCTGTGTGTTTCCTGGTATTACTCGTTTGTAGAACAATGACTACGCGTTACGTCTTTTCCTACGAAAAGACATGTTTAGTACTATTTTAATCAATTATTAATAGTTGTAGTAATTGTTTTATCACATTGAAGTGGCAAACGACCACCCAGTCTCTTCTTAGTTCTTAGTCAGTTCTTCTTAGTCGTTACGCTCTTGACAGAGCGGTTGTGGTTATAAAGTAGTCCTTTTTTGGTTAGCTTATGTAGCGTGCCTCACGATGTCTCGGCATTTTTCACCCAGTCGCCGATGGACATCTGTCAGCTATTCCATGCAAACAAATCGTAAGAATTGTTTAACGCTAGCAATAAGTGTCACGGTAGTTCCTCCTCTGTCGAACTACACTGGTTCTGGTACAGCTGGTACTAGTATAACTAAATAAAATGGTATTTACTAAATAAAACCTACATACTAGATGCTAATAATATGCAAAATGTTTACCATTCTACTATAACAGCCATCTTAACAACACGATCTTATGATGAATATTATATGATGAATATATCTATGACACACTAAATAGAAATTTCGAGCTTAGGCTAAGTGACCTAAAATCTTTGTACATAAGTGTTCTAAATGTAGGTTTGTAACATATACCTAACTTAACTTATTTTAAAATATTAATTTACGTAATTTATCCATGCATATATATTTAAGTAATTTACATGTAGATTTCTGAACGGTATAATTTTTATTTCGTCATTAATAATGTTTGTGATACAGAAATATGTCTAAAATCGAATAAATCTTTATGGCAAAATACATTTAGTACACTTTTACATGAGGCGACCATCATAGTTCTCGGGAGTGGCAACGCATCTGTGACTGACTTCAGATGGAACCCAAGTTATGTATGAAGTTCATTACAGATGTCCATGGACAGCAGTGACCACTTACCATCAGGTGGACTGCATGCTCGTTTGCTACTTCAGTCAGATAAAAAAAAATACAGTAGCCACAAAGCCTTAACGTCTCAAACTTCGCTAGTGTAATCCTGCCTTTAACATCGAATAGCATAAATGCTCGTACGCTGACCGTTCGTTCGCACATTAGAAGAGAAATTTAAACTATATGAAAGTGCAAAGGCCAGCTATTATTGGCAGGTTTGTACTAAAACTCGTGTACTGCTATTTCGGCATATGATTTGTGTTTATTATGGCAATCATTTCGACGCGAGAGCAAGTGTACTTAGACATGGAGCCGTGTGTGAAAATTTCCGTTTTTAATATATTTATTTTTGTAAGTATAATGTTATTAAGGGTAGAATTTTCAAAAAATAGTTTTTTTTTATTTTATTTTCTAAAAGTACATTGTCTTAGGCGTATTTAACGACTAGCTGGGTTTGAATCAGACCATTATTTGCTGAAAAATGTAACTTTGAAGCAAGCCGTGTTAGACCTATACTAAATAAAACAAATCGTGCCCAAAACTTTCATCTCATTTTTCTCGAAATCATGGTTTCGAAGTCGCTAATCACTGTAACTCGAAAACGGCTTAACCGATCGGGTTGAAATTTATATCACTTCGTCTCTATATAGTTGTTCTTCGGTTGAACGAAGGATTTTTATTTTTGTCATTTTTTTAATAGTAAAAATATCAGCAAAATTTCGGTCGACATAAAATGATTGACTTTCAACGTCTGTCATTTAGTAAAAAAAAAATCAGAAATCCTTCATTCAACCGGAGCAGTTTATCCTTGACTATAAATCCCCACTCTTGCGTTGGTTTTAGATAATTCATTGCAGCGCAAACTTGATCACCGCAAAATTGTTTCTTTTGAGATTTACCGCTTTATTTATATATACTTGTTCAAAAAAATTTGTACATTCACATTAAACAGAATAATTGTTATTCAATAATACTCCTAGAACTTCGTATATGAATAATATTAAAAACATTTAAGCATAGCGAAATAAGAATATCTAGTTTAAAAATGTACATCGAGCTCTCGCTCCAACATAACAGTTATTATATTTTAACGACTTCAATAAAAATTTATTTGAATGCAAGCCAAAGTCACACTTAACTATACTACTTATTAGGTGAATAAGGTTTAGTATGGTACATTCGAATTTGAATATAGAAAAACAATATTAAGCAGCATACACAATAGATGAAACCCTTTACATTTTAATTTATCTAGAAATACAATCTTTCAGGTGTTTTAAGTGCTTCTTTATTTGTATCATTTTTTTGTTATATTTTAAATGCTATAAAGGACGAATAGTTCCATTCTATAGTAGTTATACAATTTAAGTTATAAAAAGAATCAGGAGGTTGTATCCATCCATCTATCCATCAGCCTTTTGATGTCCATTGATGAACATAGGCCTCCCCTAAATGGCGCCACTCTAACCGGTCCTGTGCCCTCTGAATCCAACGGTTTCCCGCTGTCTTCTTCAGGTCATCGGTCCATCTGGTAGGGGGGCGACCTGTACTCCTTTTGCCTAAACGTGGTCGCCACTCGAAGACCTTTCTTCCCCATCGGTTATCGGTCCTACGAGCGATGTGGTCGGCCCACTGCCACTGTACTCCTTTTGCCTAAACGTGGTCGCCACTCGAAGACCTTTCTTCCCCATCGGTTATCGGTCCTACGAGCGATGTGGTCGGCCCACTGCCACTTCAGCCTGCTAATTTTGAGAGCTATGTCGGTGAGCTTCGTTCGTCTACGGATTTCATCGTTGAAAGATGTACATTGTTTATTGTTTCGTTTGTTGTATTTTCGTTGTTGAAGGTTGTTTACATGATTATTATTCATTGTCGTAGTAATGTTTTCTACATCTACATACGAGTATATGTAGATATACTCGTATGTAGGTGTAGAAAGGTGTAGACCGAGGATTATTTTTCATGAATACAACGTGACACAAGCAAAGACTAGCACATCAAACCCAGACCCAAAACTGGAGCATATACGTATTATTTGTAAAGCTTGGGCGGTAATCAAATCCCGAACCATTTGCTTTGCTACCTTCGGTCGGTCGGACAGTCGGTTGGTTGCGGAAATAATTGGCGGAGTCCTGCCTATGCGCTTCTTGATAAATAGAGTATTGCAGCTAACCCAAGGGCATATCTTGTGAGGTTCGTTATGCTCCTTAGTATAAAAATAACATAGAATAATATAGCATAGCCGCATAAAATAGGTATGCTACCTGATTTTTACTCTTTTTTTATCTGATTGAATTAGCAAACGAGCATGTAGTCCACCTGATGGTAAGTGGTAACTGCCGCCCATGGACATCTGTAAACAACTTCATACAGAACATTGGTTCCATCTGAAGTCAACCACAGATGTGTTGCTATGCTAACTCCCGAGGACTATGATGGTCACCTCTTGTGAAAGAGTGCCGGCAATTACACCTTTCCATCGAAACACAAAAACTGCTTCATCCTAGAAATAGGTGAGGCGATGGTTCCCCGGTAACTACACTGGTTCTACCACGTTCAAATTGTAAGAAGCAAAGCGTACGTTTGCTATTCTCTGTGTATTCTGCTCTATTCTATATACTAAAACAAATGTCTCTGTAACCGCTAAACTTAATAGCAAAACAAAACTAAAATGAAACGTTCCATGTGTATACAACTTTAATATAAAGCCGATGTACAATAATTGTAGTGTTCTGACATTTGCATGATCTCGGCTTGTCATTATCTCCGTTACAGCACTAATGACACTCTCTAATTTCCCATTATCAGCGGTCACGAATTATTTTGGACCCAAATTCGCCAAGTAATAATTAGACTATGCGACACACATTATGCCAGTACACGAAATTGACCTAGTACTCATTTGTGTTTTTGAAACAAATAGTCGTGTTCAATTATCCTCAAATTATTTGGTACATGTTATCGACCATACTACTGCCTGGTTAAATATTATTTGTAACTTCTTATGTTTAAGTTATTAATGAACCTTACAGTGAGTGACCATGAAAGATATGTAAAAGTAAAAATTGGTTAATCTTTTCTTATATTGTTTTACGATAAAGATTATAGGTCATTTTAAATTTCATTTTATAATTATTTAGTTGGTTTTGATATTGAAAAGCTTTTTGTTCCAATCTGAATACACTGTGTTTTCCTTTATTTACATAACCTTAAATGCTAATAAAATTGTAAATATGACTAAATTTTACAACTCGTCACATTTAACCTAGCTTTTTAACATAGACACATTTTTCTGGGGGCACGGTAGTGCCCCCGCCAAGTCGAGCAAAAAAGTGGCACGGCCGTAACATACTTTTCTCGAAGCAATTCGGGCCATTTTCAACTTCCTATAACTTCGTTCTGGATAACAATAGAAGATCAAATTTTTAGTAGCTAAAAAGGCATTGCATGAACACGGTATAGTTCAATACTTTTATTTATTTGTAAATACGTTATACAGGTATATAAGGTAGGTGAATAATAAGAGTAGGAATTATGACTGTTAAATTTACATCTACGTACAATAAGGGTGTAGCTACGTAATAACAAACACTTAATAATGTAAATTTGCGGCTAGCCAAACAAAAGCGTAAACCCTAATTTGCGTATTCGTTTAATTATTTCAAAACCGAGCTCTCGCACAGAATCGACGATATAATCGGTAACATGCGTAGTTCTGCCACAAACGAATTAAGTAATCGATTGGGGCGTCTGATTGGTTTTGAAATTAAGCCTCGCTCATACTTGTTTTTTTTTCTGATATTGAATTCGGGTATGATGAGTATTCGACGGGCCAAGCACAGTGGTCAAAACATCGATCTGATACGTAGAGAGTTCTAGTTCAATTCCTGCCTATACTGATGTCAAATAATTAATTTAGATTCATTTCAGTACATAGGTGTACAAACGAGTGTGCTGTCCACCCAATGGGAAGTGTATAGTCCGTTGCCACCCTTAAGTTGGAAAACATTGGATAAGTATACCATCGGATACGTTACCACACCTTTCAAAATACTGCATTACTTCACAATACTATTATGAGGCCCAGCTGGGTGTTGTGATGGTGTCACTCAAGTTGACATCAAAGAGTTCTACCACCTTCAAGGTAGTACCATAATACCTCCTTATAATTGAACCTGACGATATGCCTTATCGTCAGGTTCAATTTTAAGGAGGTTATCGGGTTATCTTATGCAAAGTAGTCAACGTGGCCTATGAAAATTTACATAATTTGTTCATATTTATCTTATAATTTCAATAACTGTTTTTTAATCTTAGCCATCAGTGCACATTTGTTATTTATTGATTCAAAATATTTCTACCTAATTTTCTCCATCTTCTTGGTACGAAAAACAATTGGTAATTAAACGAAGCGATAATCGTGAGAAACCCCGCTGAATTCCTTTAAAGTAAGGCTAATGGTAGACCGATACAGAAAAAGGATGGTCGATTTGCACATATAAATGTTTTCACTATATTTGTATAGTCTCAAAAATTAATTGAAGGAATTAAAGTAGGTTCTTAGAAATATCAACGTGCCTGTCTTTAACGTCGGGTAACTTTGACAACTTGTCGATGACAGATGTCCATGAGCTTTAGTGTACAATTATATAAACTTCGCATTATTGGCCACGTTTAATTATTTAAGTTCAAGAAAAAAACAATTTTACTTGCAAATAATATGGCCAGAGTTTGAATATAAAATAAAACTGAGATACAACTAAAAATAAATAAAAATATCTTCATATAATAATTACACATGTTTCAAAAAGTAAGAATAAAATAAAATATTAAAACATTGTGTAATTAAATCGAATCTCAAAAATTAAATGGTTATGTCGTGACCTCTTCGGCAACATTATACGTGTTTTCGTCCAAGATTAGATAAGAAGGTGCAAATTGGGACGAAATCCTGAACAAATTACACGAACCCAACAAAATAATTTAAATTAATGGAAGCGCATTCTTACTAACGCTTGGCTAAAGGTACATGTTTTAGTTTTGGAGAGAAGCGAAGACTTGCTCTTGAAAGTAATAATAACTATTACTTATAGAACATAAGAGACTTCCCTATGTGGGGTTAAAAGTGAGAGCTCTCCTTTTTTAGAATTTCTTCATTTATGCCCAATTTGATCGTGTTGTACAAAAAATGTTTTAAATTTAAATACTGAATAGTTACTCAATTTAACGAAACCATATTTAGGTAAAACAATGGAAGCTGGGCTGGGTACCACCAACTATCATAGTTCGGGAGATGACCAAAGTAGACCGCACCACCCACTCAACAGTGGAGTTGGTATAACACTTACATCACCTCTCTACATTGCAATATTTTAACAAATATTGCAGTGTTGTGAAGCGTAATTATTGCACCAAGAGGTATATACTCTTGAGATTGCTTGGGTAAAGAGGAGACCCTTAAGACCCGAAGAATCCTTATCCCTCTCCCTTATACCACTGACAAAGCCGTAGTATACAAGGGCCTAGGAAGGTTATGAAGTCCCCGGGTTAGTTTGTTAGTTTAATGTGTAACAGATACTATATACTAACCGCATACCGTGATTACCCTTTATTTTATACTAGTTGACCCGGTGAACTTCGTTCCGCCTAAAAGTAAAAAATCTAAAGCTATCAGTGTTTCTCTACTATATTATACATGTATTATACATAAGAACCTTCATTTTGAATCACTTTCTCCATTAAAAACACTGCATTGAATTCCGTAGCGTAGTTTTAAATATCTAAGCATACATAGGGAGAGACAGCGAGAAGTGATTTTGTTTTATACTATGTAGTGACTGATGGTCGACCACAAGTCCTTAGTCTTAGGCATTTTTCTCTTATTTTGAGTGAGAAGGAGTCGCTTATCGCGTACCCATTCGTGGTGGATGAAGCCGGTAAGGCGCCCGTCTCGAAACGAAGTTACAAATTAAGGCTGACGTTTCAATTACATTCCCGTGCAACTATTGTCTTCACGGAGTCTCTCTCACGAACAATTATATGAAGTCTTCTGAATTTTTCAAAGCTAAAAAAGGATTCTGTTGGATTTGATTGCCAAATAAGTCTCTTTGGTGTTGGATTGAAAAACAGCTGTACAGTTGATCGGCGTTCAAGCCTTATTGCAGTACTAGCTGAAACCCGCAGCTTCGCCCGCGTTTTAAAAATACCTGACATATACCTTTTTTTTTGTTCTCGAGGGGGAAACCTTCAAAAGGTACCCGACGCCGCGGGAGCGACGCAGGGTCATGTGGGATTTTTACCGCACTAAAACCCCCCCGGTGGCCGTCCGCGGTGCTAAAAGGAGGACTCCGGGATCTCGAAACTTCAACTGAAATCCTCCGAGTGCGTTGTCCTATCGGGCTCCTCCCAGATGGGCGGCTGGGCCCACCGCTCCGTCTAGTCTTTACGACGATATGCGACCACACATACCGCCGTCCTTCCCGGGATTACCTGACCGAACGGTTCGAGCTCCCACTCTAGCCGTCTGCAACCCCGGAAGCCCCTATTAGTCGCCTCATGCCATATTTGAAAGCAGAAAATAAGTAGCTCTTGCGGCTTAGGCGGGCAGTACCCCTGCATCATGAGGGTTGAGGAGTTGAAGGTCAATTTTTTATCATATTATGTTATTCTAGATACTCAAGGTTCACTCCTAGTTTCATGAACCATATCGACTGAACCTAAGTTATCATTTAATCTGCATAAAGCGGAGGTATTTTTTGAAGGTTTTTATGTTTTTCCGAAGTACCCTAATTATTTTTCTAAAATAAAAGTAGCCTAAGTTACGCGCTGTAAAATTAACTATCTAATAGTGAAAATCCCGATAAAATCGGTCCAGCGGTTTCGGAGATTACCCCAAACAAACAGACAGACAGACAGACAGACGGACAGACAGACAGACAGACAGACAGACAGACAGACAAAAATTTTACTGATTGTTGTTTTGTTATCAGTATCATGTATACTTTCATATGCAATTGATAAAAAGCTGTTATTTTGATATTACAAACAGACACTTCAATTTTATTTATAAGTATAGATATCAAAATATAAGTCAGGCTACAATTGTTATTCACGTAATACGTAAGATAGATACAATATTTTAAAATTAAAATGAGCTGTTCTATACAACTGTATGTTTAAGGCAAGAACTTACTAATATTGCATTTTTTAAGAAATTAGATAACTTTGGTTTGTTAAATTTACAAAGAAAAAAGATAGATCTTGTAAGGAATCTTAAGTTAGATAAATAATTGTCAGATACCAATCTCAGGTTATAACCCTAATCGTTGTCCATATTATAGTTTGACGATCACAAACGCATCGGTACACACGCACAAGACGAATACACAAACATACAGACCCAGAACATGAATCTAAACTTATCATTCAGATACCTGTCTGGCCGGGAATCGAACCCGGATCCCAATGCGCGTCACACCGGAATGGTAACCGCTACGGCACGCGGGTCGTCAATTTAATGAAGGTTGCGATTCACACCGAATACTTGAAGGTGGTACAACTCATTTCACACAGGAAGTAACACCTCCAATATCTGCTTAAAAACAGAAGTGTCCAGTGCCGATATGTTCTGGTCTAAAGGCTACTATTCTGAGGCGTTTCAATTTAGTCCTCAGGTGTAGCAATGTACTTGTGCCAACCAACCACAACTAATACTCTAATGTTATCTGATGTTAGTTTACTCTGATTGTAGCTCTCTGATTGACTCTTCTAACGGGTGGCATACAATCCACTCCGAATGGTTTTGCATATTATAAACTTAAATCTATTAAATGTGAACGGAGAGGCATTTGAAAGAGACATTCAATCACAGTATTTTAGTATTCTTAGTACTCAGGAGTAGAAACTAGGACTTCAATTTTATCAAGCATTAATTACAAGCCCATGGACAGCGATGACCACAGACCAGGAAGTGTGTGGACATTTGGTTCATTTACACTATGCAAAATCAAGCGATTTTCACGCCAGTTTGTAGTGTATCAAAAAACATAAATTGCATACATTGATTTTTATTAAATATTTATTTTTGCATACATTTAAGCAATTAATAAAACAAACAATTTCCACCACAATGTTCCAATAAACGAACTACGGGAATAACGAACCATGCCGGGAAATAGTAAATGCATATTTTATGTCCAATGTTTTAAATACTTTTTGTATAAAAATATTATACAGGAACTACAATATTTTGGAACATTGCGAGTATAAAAATCTCTTTTTTTACCTATGACGTAATCCACAACTATTGTTTATATAAACTGATATTTAATACACGTATCGGTATTATAAGTGGCAGCAATAATATTCTTGTTAATTATATTTTTTTCATTTAAGGTAAATAAAATATTCCCGCTGCTTCAGGCGCTTCGGTCATATCTACTAATGAGTCGGTATACTATGTGTTAGTCTACGTTATAAAATATATATTCGACAAAATTTCAGCAAAATTTGACTAGTAGTTTTGTGTAAAAGAGTAGCAAACACACATACATCCTTACAAACTGTCACATTTATAATATTTATAAGATACGATTGAATAAGATCAAAATTCAATTGTTTTAAGTAGTTTATCTAGGAATCAGCAGAACAGTTCAATAGTTTTTTTTCCGATGATAATAAAAAAGAAATATGTACCTACTGTGAATTATGGTGCTGCTAAACTAAATTAAGTCAAAAATTGCTTGTCAGTAGTCAATCGAAACGGACTGAACAATCTGCTAGATTCGTTTCACTCCAAGACGTCCGTATAACAAATGATCCGAATATATTCAAAAATTCTTAGGCATGTAAAGGTTGATTCACGTAAAGTCGGTCCACGGTTTTATAATTTAGATTTGTCCCATCCGAAATAATAAAAAATAATCATGCTATGCAATTGGTCTTTAGGATTTTGTACTGAAATATTTTTTTTATTATTTTACTACTATATCTGTCCGTCCTCTAATAGGAATCTATTGGAATGTCCTATATAAATATAAACGGATAAATCTTTTACGCTTAAGTCAATCAGTCGAAAATTACTAAAAGTGTTTTATTGTAGTGGATTTTCTAATAATTAGAATTAGAATTAAAAAAAAATTCAATACTAGATTAAATTATAAGGTTTGGTATACCGATAATTTTAATAACAATTATTTGTTTTTTTTTTCAAAGTGAAAAGTTATTACTTTTATTTTAATACTTACAACTTTACCAACAAAATATTTTTAGAACATATGGTATGTTTTTAATTTTATTCAATATCTATACATCTGAGACTTTTGCTTGATTCTTTAAGTATAAATACCGGCCGGAAATACCGACGGAAGCTCGGCCGGTTTCAATGTGAGTTATACTTTACACAACAGATCTTATTATAACACTATTATCGATTTGGCAAGGTTTAATTCGATCATTATTTCAATCCAATACAAAATATTATAAGAAATGCTCTTTTTCTATTTCATTATTTCATTTTGCGTCAGATTTTTATTAGTGGTGATGATACCTACTAAAAATATTGTCTGGATTTGTAATTAGTTATGGTTCGATAGAATTTTGCACGTTTTATAATTTAATTTTCATACACGTAGACCGACACCGGTCCTGTATAGCTTTATAACTGATAAAAGAACATGAGCGCGCGTTTTGCGCATCAATTACACCCACTGCGGTGACTTTTGGCCAAACCACCTATAAGGGGATGCTTATGTGTAAGAATGATGTGCAAAAGACTGAAAAATTAAAGAATTTTTATTACCTTTTTTTAATTTGGTCTATAGTAAAAAACTATGCTTATGAAAAATATTCAGCTCAAATTTACATAACCTCGCTATAAATTATTGTATTTTGCTACAAAAAACTGCTATAACAATTTCAATATTTTATCTTCGTATACATCTTTGATTGAACTCGTGATAGAAGTATATATACAAGAATAAAACTTTTTACTTTACGTATTTAGAGAAGATAAATATATTTTTTACGTCAATATGATGGTAAAATATATAAAATTTCTTTGAGTGTGAATAACCTAAGATGTCAAATATTGGAAGGGATCCAAGCTTGTCTACTGTAGAAAGCCTGGTATACGAAGAGACTTTGGCAAGTGTCCTCAAAAAGCCTTAGATTGGGGGTCAGACAGGACGTGGCTTTGTACGGTACTTTTCGTACCTCTAACGGTTAACGAAGAACGATTGATTGACTATTTGTTGTTTACGTACTAGTCGGCCATACGGATTTTTCGGGTCAATACATGACACATAAAATGTAATTTAGGTCCGATAGTACTGTCCGATACTTCAAAATTTATAAGCACCCGTAGATCTACGTAGATACAGAATAATAAAGTTTTAATATATATAAATGTGAAAATGTGGAAAGTGACTTTTGGGTTAAATGTTGCTGTTATTTGATATTATATTGACTTCGAAGCAAAAACATATAGATATATGTATGTGTATCGTAAAAGTTCTTATTAGTACTACACCATATGTGTTAATATATATTTCTTACAATATACACCATTTTTATGAATGATAATTACATAAAAAATGAATTCGGCAACATAGTAAGTAATACATAATCATATTAGCCGTGATCTTCCTTTCCGTTTTAGCGGGAATTCCTTCAGTCTCCGACATTAATTCGAACAAGGTATCCACTAAAACAATTTACTGTTAAATGGGTTTGCATTTTCAGATCTGAGTAATCATTAATGTTAATCGATTAAACATCTGTTTCAGAGTGCTACTTTAATTTAGAGGCTCGCTCAGTTTGGTTAATAAACGAGAAAATAGTTAAGTGAAGAGAAATGTAAATCTGTGACACACAGACTTATAAAGAAAATAACCTCTTTCCTTTAGGAAGTCGGTTAATAAAATTGAGGTAGTCCTTGTTATATCACTTTAGATGTCTTTGTAAAGGCGTTGTTTTTGTCCATTAGTAGTAAGTTAATTCTCTATTTTCCCGTGAATGTTGCAGGAAGAAACAACAAAAAATGTTGACTAAATTTTTGAGTTAGGTGTCGTCTTTCTGAATAACATCAACACCCTCTTCGGTCACCAACACGCTTGCCAGGCTTGGTGACTATTGGCAAAAACCCCCATAAGTGGAGCGTCTATATCCATCAGTGGATCTCGAAATAGACATGGATAGACTTGTTAGTTTGAAGCAACTTCTGGAACTATGCTTATTAAGTGTGAACTGGAGAAAGAAAATACAAGGTTTAATAGTAGAGCCGTGTCGTGTAATTTCAAGTCATCTAAGATTTAGTATCTATATATTGTATAATTAATTAATTGTAGTGATCTATAAATACCAATTCCTTGACGCAACTTCTATAGAACAGACTTATGTATGAAATGTAGCCACTACCGGTTACCCATTCAACACTTGACTGCACCGGACGTTGCTTAACTTTGAACAACTGTTACAAGCTACATAATCGTGCAAATAATAAACCGTAAAAATTGTAACTTATGCTTGGCTTATACACCACAAATATAATATAAGCAATCATTTTTTATTATTTAAATAATGTCTATTAAAAATATGGCGTATTTTGTTTGTACGCAGGAGTAATTATGCAGAAATCATTTTTTCATTTCATTTTCGACATCTTTCATACAAACATAGGTAAAATCAAGTGTATTGCATTGCGCAAAAATTGCAAACTTTGATATTGCACACGTGTATTTTTTTTAATTTTTATTTTTACTTTTACTTTTTCAACCTCTTTTTATGTTTTTAACGTTTTAAATTCAACTTGCAAGCAGTCTACACCTGTAATTGTAATGACATTAAGCTTACCCTTTACATATATTGCTTTGTTTCTACTTTTATGTGGTAATGTACATTATGTTGGTGTTCATTAAATAAATAAATAAATAGAAATATAATCTTCTCAACATAATGTTAACTTTCTTTTTGATTTATTTATTTCACCATATTATTTAGAATACATCAATTTAACAGTCTTTAGTTCGCGACTTTACATTGCTGTGTTTACAGTGTTTAGACACTGTTTGAATTCTAAATGCAATGTTTACTCGACGGAAAGATAAAAGAGAGCATGCTCTAAAAACTATTTTGAATTGTTGGTAGGAATAGTTGCGATAATTTATAGAATAAACCAAGGTTGTGGGCCGTTTGTGACCGTTGTTTGGGTATTTTTATATTAAAATAAATAATAAGATGGGCAATATATCACACCGATATTTTATCATAAGTAGTAGGTACTTAGAACACTTTGTTGTTGGACTCCAGAGGTACCTACTACCTCCACATCTATTTCTGGCTAATACTGCCAGCTCTGCTAAATATAAAAAAGCTAAGATACGCCTAGTGTTTAGCAAATTAAATAATATGTATTAAAATGGTATACCATTGCCAGTATACCTCATGTTAATAACTATCATATTATTCATAAATCTTAATATATATAAATTACGTGTCACTTTATTTGTCCGCAATGGACTCTTAAACCTCTGAACCGATTATAATCAAATTTACACAACGTGTGCATTTTGATCCAACTTGAAAGATAGGATAGTTTATATCTTAATTTATAGGTTTAATTGCAAATATTTTTTTTTAGCTTCAGCTGTTAGCTTTATATAATTAACTTTTTACAAATACGAAATAATACAATTTAAAATTTGTTTATGTAACTTTTCTTTAACCACAGCAACGCGTGGACGGGTCTGCTAGTTACATAATATTTTAGAATTTAAGAAAGAAGAAGATTTCTAAGATAATCAATTCAGAATAGTTTGTCTGAAAAACTGCACAAAATCTTATTTTACGCTAAGATTCTTACTTTTGTGAATTGCTACTGCTGATGCAATTTTGATTTTAGCTATGGCATCAATCGTTTGTATTTTATTAGTACAAACTCATCAGCTTAAGCAAAATCGCTATAAATTTAAGAAGCTTTAACACAATTCACTGACAGCGACTTCGTTACCCATATTTTCAAAACAAAACCGTACAGAACTACATAAATCGGAATCGTTAGACATTGTCTCAATTCCAACGGTATGCAATGTTTACTGTTTAAAAAAGGTAAAAGAGTATGCTATAAATTCGTCGGCGTTGTCGGCCGGACCGGTGCCGGATGACACTACTATACTGTGATTAATTGTCGCAACGATTGAAACGCTGAGCCCCCCACTGGCAAACGAAATGGAATATTGTGAGGCACCGCCACGCCAATAGGACCTTTTAATATCGGCCGCCTACAGAAACTAATTTACGTTCTCTTTAAGATATACAGTTAGTTCTTTAACTTCAATGTCACTAAAGTGTATAAATATAATGATATATTAATTAAATAGTGCGCAGAAAACTTTTTTGTCTCAAACGCAATATAAAGGCTGCAGCAATCAAGTTTGAATTTAATATGTATTTATTACAACTCAATTAATATCGAAGAACCGATTTAAAATAAAGACTTAAATAACGCGGCAAGAGAACGAACAAGACAGAATTCGCACTTCCAAACAATGTTTACGATGTAACATCTTTTTAAACTACATCCAAAGTCGTATCTTATCGAATAAAATATTTAATGACTTCTAAAACATATCGTATCGGCGCCTTTATATTGTTTATGATACAGGTGGGTATAAATTAGTTCACTTTAACAGAAACTCGCTCTTTAGGGGTCCTCGCACAGAACAGGTTCAATCGGTTAATTTGTTTCTTTTTTCTCTTTTTACTGTGCACAGAATGAGTTGGAGAGTCCTTGACTCAACGAGGTGTAACTAAATGGTCAAATTTGTATCGAATCGATGTCCGGACGTTCGTTAATCGTGATCGTTGATGGTTACACCTGCCTCGGGTATCGACTAAATCTCTAATTAAGTAATTGTTACTATTTATTATTGGGCCTCAAAGCGATATCTATTTGAGAACAAAGGCGGTATTGCCATTGTTATAAATACATTATCGTTAGCTGCCAAAGCGTCATGATACAAAAGTGATTCGAGAGTACAGTTGTGTCAAGCATGGTTAGAATTACGAGAAGATTGCCGAGGTCGCATCAATCAAAGGCCTTTCAACTTTCATCTCTAACCTAAATGGTTCTTCCGAACGGATAGGTTTGATAGAAATTTTATTTTAATTGCCGTTCACATAAAGGTTGGTACGATTCAGACCAGATAATCGGCGGTAGGCCGCTAACCGTGTTATGTGTGGAGTTATCAAATAATCGACCTTATTGATGTATGGACTACTGTCCGGGCATGATTTATAATGGCTTCCGTCTAGGACATCATTCCTCTACGATGATTTTCAATCACATCCGACAGTTCGTTAGCGTGCGTATCTGGGATCGGCGCCATGAAGCTTACTAGGAACGGAGGTGGCATTCATATGATTGTTTTTATGTTGTTAAAAATGTCCTTGGAGATTTTTTAAGGTAGTTAGTTTTCAGTGAATAAATAATAGAAGTCTTATTGTAGTAATAATGTACTATATTAAATTAACTCGATTATATTTTATTAATTATTTATTTGTCTTATCAATTCATTTCATGTTTGTAAATAAAACAAAATTGGTTAACAGTAGTAACAGAAGTAACACTGTTAACCAATTTTGATTTGTTTACACTTAACAATTTAACCGCTAGTGTTCATTTGTTTATTATGTCTATTTAGTATACAAGTCATTAAAGCACAAACAAACCAAATATAATATATCGGAACAATTATAATTAGGTACTGGAAAAATGTCTAAATAAATGATGACCACTTACTAATGCGATAAAACAACTACGATATCGTCTATTTACGTATTTTGTGCGTTAAAATAGAATAAAATAACTCATGAATTTAAAATCGCATTTTAAAATTAATAAATAAATTATTTATTAATCATTTATTAATTTATTTTGTATTTTTATTACTTTTATATATTTTTCCTTTTACATATTAATTTGTACAAATCAAAGGCATTTTTTTACTATGTTTGTTCATTCGCCACATCCATACGTTTTTACCCAAATCCAGCAAAACTTATACCGTTTCTAACATCAACAAGTAGTACAAACACATGTAAATAAATTGAGATGAGCATTCTGTGGGCTGGCAGCTCGATTCATCAGTAATTCACGTTACATTATCAATCAACCGAACAATGATTGATGAAACATTTTCCTCGGTAGCCAGATAACTTGTCTGCTTTAAAGTTAATTAAGACCTCTAGTCTTAGCTCAATAGATACCTCGTGAGTACTAGTGTTTGTAGTTAGATGTTTCCCACGACTTTGCCCAGTTAGGTCATATTTCTCACGGTAAAAATAATTTTATCCAAATCCGATAAGTAGATTATACATGAAAGAGTACTTACACCCATCCATCCATCCACGTATTTAAAATTTCTACCATTCCTATTTAAAATATCAGTAAGATAGTATAAGATATTACTTTTGCGGAAATCCATGTTATAATAAAAATACTTCGCAAAAGTCTACCCTACTTACTACTTACTAGTCTCTACCTATATGTATGATGGTATATATTTTAAAGAAGTGGAATGCAAAACCGTCCTTGTTCGTAGGAATAATCGTCATAAGCCGCGTACCCACCTAGCGCACAGGCTCGCGCGGCAGCCTCGCGAGCCAAACGCTCGGCTGGTGTGGACGTGCCTCGGCCTGCCTCGGGCGCGCGTTTGCTCGACCGAGCACGGCTCGACCCCGAGCCATCTGTTGTCGGTAAACTTGACGCGCTCAAAGGTGCCTCGGTGAGCGCTGTGCGTTAGGTGGAGACGGTTATGTTCTGGCTCGCGCGCGAAGCTACTACAAGTTTTGTCTCTTCGGTGTTTGTCTTCTGTAATTTTGATATCATGGGCAGTCAGGAGGAGTCCATTCGCTTAATACAACTGTACAGCACGTACAATGCGCTTTGGGACCCCAAAGATCCAAAATTTTTCTAATCCAAAAGCGTCTAGGTTTTTCTTGATACGTGACTGTTTTCGTTTCTTTAAACAATAAGCAGCTAGGAAAATAGCTGCAGCTGAAAATACACGACTGTCCATTACGAATACTCGCGGACTTATAATGGCTCAGCCTGCCTCGCGAGGCGGCCTCGTGTAAATTGAACAAATCTACTGAGGCTGCCGCGGGAGCCATCGCTCGCGATCCGGACACCGAGGCTGCCGCGCGAGCCTGTGCGCTAGGTGGGTACGCGGCTATAGAGATACTTTTGGCTCAAAGCACATATGTCATATTATCTTCTGCTAGGTGCTATTTTAATTTCCATGCGCACATATTATCCTATACGAAAAGGATGATGGCGCATACGGTGGTAGTAGACTATAGCAAATTAGTTTTTATCCTAACTTTATACGAGTGTTTAGTACAGGAACGTAAAATGGGATTAGGATAGGATACAAAGGACCTTGTTTATAGCATACTTACTTTTAAGAGTGTTATCTTAGATTTTTGTAGCATAGTTAGGTAATATTAGGGTAAATTAATGAGAGGATTAAGTTATTTATTGAACAAAAATATTCTATAAAATCAAACTAATTGATTTTGATAAACAAAAATCCTTATACCACCAAATTTTCGTTGCATTTAATAGTAAATTAGCGTAAATGTTAGTAGAGTAGCTTAGTAGGTATATATGAAAAAAAAACATTTGAAAGAATCCTTTATGCTGATTTTTATGGGACAATAAATATAATTTAATACCTTATCGACGTAGACGCTATTTGTTTGAACTTCCTAGGAGTAGTATAGTCGTGCTTGTCACTACTGGCGTTTCTAAGTTGTTTTTAGAATCAAAAAATAATTGCAAAGGGTTACTCTATAATATACGATAGCCTTTTTGAATATTATAATACTAGATAGATAACATTGAAACTACCCTCGAGTCTTAAGTTTAAGAAAGTTTAATATTCTGGTGTATAGTTTACCAATTTGCATATGGCTGCCCATAAAGTAGTTGGTAACACTAATTCCTTTAATTTTAAAAAGTAATGAATCGTAACAAAAAATGTTTCATCAAAGGAGTATTTATTACTAGGTAAAACGTATAGTAGTATAATCTTTCTTGCGGAAATATAAATCTAGATATACAATAATATAATTATAAATATTTTAATAATGAACAAACTAGGAGTATACAATATGTAAGAAATGTATCGCCCATAATGAATAATTAATTTGAATGTTTTTTGCACATAAAATCGATTTGATTGTAAACAAGCTTAACAATACGGACGTTTTTGCATTACATAGCACAATTTTATTTAGTTTTCTTATAATATCGATACAATCGATACTAAAGATGATGATATCGTTTATCATTTGTGATCGCGGCACAAAATACTTGTAGTGATGAGTTAACTATTTGATAATAAAAGGCATTGGAATTTGATGTTATCATTGTTCGCAAATTATGGACATTTGAATTTAAATTACCCGTAATGATACTGATTTTTATCAGGTGGAGATTTGGAATAGGAAATATTTGAAGTAGGCAGATTTTGTTATGTATCACGAATTTGTTTTTGTTTTACCTCTAAGCTGCTATTGACAAAAGTTTTTTATAACGCGCTATGATTCTTAAAGCTCGTAGTAATCTTTTTGATGTTTCGACCACATCTATATTTGCTTTATATTAGGAGCAATAAACGCTGTTTTAAAGAAATTAGGGTTTGGTAAGGAAGACATAATTAAACGGGGCATTCCAGCATAGTTCTCAGTATCGTAGTCGATATTATATCGTCCACCCATTATTGTCCCATTGCGAAGCACAGGTCTTCCCTCGGAATGAGAGAGTTTTAGGCCATAGTCCACCGCGCTGGCCAAGTGCGAATTGGTGGACAATTTTTCGGCGTTAGTCGACATTAGACAATATCAGCATTGATGACATGGGTCTTTAATAGAAACAATAAACTCCTATCATCATGTATTGTATCTTACTTGAAGCTTTATAGGTATAGTATTTAGGGATCGGTTGATAAAATAGGCAGATGCTTATGATAAATGCTACTTAATTTTCATTTGATACCACGTCATCTTATTATTATATTGCTGAATATACTTCTTGCTTTGGTATCTTACAAAATATTATGTGAATAAAGTACTATAGGCTTGCGTCATTTGGATCTCCGTTCCCGTTTAAATCAAACCTACAAAAAGCCGATTCGATTCGAACTGTCGGCGATTGTTGTGTATCGACTATTCAGTATTGGTATTTAAATTCCTTACCAGCGTTTCCATTGTCAGCATGTACTTGATGATGGTACTATTACGCCACGAGATAAAGCTTTTGAATGTCACTGCAGGTATAAATTAAAAAGAATTAATCAGAAAATTAAGAGAATAAATGCATGTTTTTGTCGCAGAAAAATTACGGTCGAATAAAATAATGAACTACATTATCGTAGAATTTAATATAGATATAATAAACCGATCGACTCTGAGAAATCTGCGATAGCTGAACGCATCCTTAATTCTGGTATTAACCAATTGATCGGATTGGATATCAAGTAACTTCTCAAAACGTGCTTGCTTTCCACATTTTGTAAGAGAAGCAATTGACCGAAAAATATATCATAGAAACTAGACATAGAATAGAGAGATTAATGTTCCACTATTGTTTGTCAAAGGATTTTCCCGTCAACGCAGTTTCGCCTCGACCACAATCCATGCAACTAGGTCAAAATGTCGGCAGCAAAATTAAACCCAGGTATCGTGAGGACCCCTCGCATTTTAAAATGAATTAATATTAAACCTTTTGTATAGCAGTCAGTTCAGACACGGTTCGTGTACTCACCATGGTACTTCAATCTGGATCGGTGGCTAGTGACTAACTCGAGTAGAACATTTTCAAGCCATCCATTTAATCTTAACCAACATTAACAAATTACTAGAATAAATGACTTAACGTGTCTTCTAAAACACGGAAGTGCTGATATTTAATCATCAACAAACCATCGAACTTTCGACAGCGCCTGACATTGCTTGACTTTGAAGATCGGCCAATATCTTCTAGAGCAGATTTATGCCTTCTTCGGGTACACTGTAACACAAATAACCTACCAGAAGTGTAACAGGACTGCGTTATTTCTTACCAAAACCAGACTTCCTAAAATTCCCCTCTAAATTAATTTATATAACAAGTTAATCAAAGCAACATGTCAATGTTCAACATCAAGCCTTAACGAGCAACACTTCGTAACGCAACTCACACGCGGTCTCGAGCTGGAAATAAGACACGAACTTGCGGTCAAAAGTCCGCGGTTCATCTCCTTGCTCTAACCGCATAGTGTTAGTTTGCTGTCTAGCCATGTTTAATTGTGAACTTAACTTGCTTTTTGCTTAACTTTTAAAAGTAATCTGGTATAAAAAATTGAGCTATCTTAAAATGCAAGAATAACAAAAAAATGTTAAGTTGATAGTAGTCGCAACATTTTTAATTCAAAATAAAAGTCAGAATTACAAAATTCAAATATTATGGCACATAATTAATCTAGATAATGATTATCTAGTGTCAACATAATAATGTGAACAACTGCAATCGATTAAACCTAAGACGGTTAAAAGTTTATTATATTTCCATCAGTGCTTAGACACTTCGATTACTTTATTTTATACAATAATCTCCGAAGTAGTACATACTATTGGTACTAAAAGTCAAACTTGAAATACATAATGTGATGTTTTTTTTTGAGTTATTTAAACATTACATTTATAATTAAGAACCATGTTCTAAACATTAACATTTCTAAGTTAGTCAAACAAGTTAATGAAAATAACTAGTCATTGGCTCAGCATCAAGCCACAACAACACTGCTACACTGTATACACGGGTTCGTGTTTGTAGTTACTGACACGCCAACTTGTTGTGGTCATAGGTTTTTAGGTTAGTGTCTCTGTTAGGCCTAGTTCTAACCACATTCAAAATTCCCCTGAACTGCTTTAAAATTTTTAAAGTGATTATGCTTTACTTTAATAAAAAATAGACCACTAATGTTAATGTGAACCAAAAGCGGAAACGCACGTGAAAGTAAATATTACATTTCAAAAATTTACTTAAGTTTACTTAATAAATAATCCTCTTAAGTTAACCTGGATAAATTTAATGTAAGAGATTTTGCCCTGTCTGTAAAATTTCTAAGTAAGCCAAAGACTACAAGTTAATCAAACTAACTTGTCAGCGGTTCAGCATATAGCCGCAACAAGCAACACTTTGTTACGCGGTACATACAAGGCTTGTGTCTGTTAGAACTGAGAGGCGAACTTGTTCTGGTCAGAAGTTCTTGGGTAGTCTCTTTGCTGGGTTCAACGTTTGCAAATTATCTAATAATAATGCAAGAGTTATTTTATCCTACATATTTTTAAAGACAAATGAAATGATTGCATAAATTAACCCAATTAAAATTTATATGGCATGTTTCATTACGAATATAGTTAACACTTCTATAAGTGTGTCAAAGACTACAAGTTAATCAAGCAATCTTGTAAGTGGCTCAGCATCAAGCAACACTTTGCTACGCGGTACTGAGACTCAAACTTGGTGTGGTAAAAAGTTGTCAGCTGGTTTATGCACGCACAGCTAACCGCATTTAGAATTTATTCACAGTTTTCTCATTTATAAAATTTAAAATATTATTTTTCTTTACTTTTGTATAAGAATATATGTATATTATTGTATTATGTTAGAGTAATTCTATTTTTGTATACCGATCAAAAAATAAACCTTACAATTATTTCTTCGCATAAATGTAAAAGATTCTTATAATAGAGATAATATAGGTTATAATATTTTTAAGTTATAAATATCTAATTAATTAAGCTAATTGTTTGCTCAACATCAAGCAACTACATGCAACTCTTTGCTCCGGGGTAACGCGCGTTTACTTGCGTCTTGTGACTGTTAAAACTGAGCAGCGAGCTTGTTGTGGTCAATGGTTCTTGGCTGGTTTCTACACTAGACCCTTTTTTATACTCGAGTGAGAAATCTTCAAAAGGTGCCCGACGCCGTGGGAGCGACGCAGGGTTATGTGGGATTTTTACCGCACTGAAACCCTCCCCCCAATGGCTGTCCTCGGCGCTACACAGAGGACTCCGGTATCTCCAAAGGAACGCAACCGGAGTCCTCTAAACGCTTTGCCCCATTGAGCTCCTGTCAGATGGGCGGCTAGGTTCACCGCTCCGTCTACTCTTAAGATGGTATGCGACCACACATACCATCGTCCTTCCCGGGGTACCCGACCGAACGGTTCGAATTCCCACTCTAGCCGCCCGTAACACCGGAAACCTCTTTTACTCGCCTCTTAAGACAGGCAGGGGACACCGTAGCCCTATTCTAATTCGGGATCTACAGGGCGGTCTCCACACTAGACCTTACCGCATTTAGATTTTATTTACTGCTTACTCATTGATTACTGTAAATATTATTTTTTGCTTTTTATATTAGAACTAGCTGTACCCGCGGCTGCGCCCGCATGCAAAACAATGTGTTGCAAAGTTTTTCTCGCGCAAATTTTGACTCAGTGAGAATTCTATGACAAAAAGTAGTCTTTATGTTGTACCATAACCTTTTCTATAGAGAAAGTCCCATTGAAATCGGTTTAGAAGGTCAAGGATTACCCGGGCAAACACAGAGTAAAGAAACGAATTTCAAGTGTATATTTGAGGGTAGGAACATATATTATGTAGAAATATGTTTAAGATTACAAGAATTAAAATATTGTATACCCCTTTTTTTCTAACAATTTACAGTCTTAGTAGTCACAATTAACAATATCGGGATATACTTTTTCAACCAACTCCATATTGAAACAAAGGCGTATTGATTTCAAAGATTGAATTTAAGTAAAACTTTAGAAAATTGCCTATTGCTTTCACTGGACAGTAAAATATTTATTTTTGTTACATGTGCTCAAACATAAGATCTTTGAAGAGATACGTTGACTTTGTCTGCTCTGGTTCCTTTTGCTATAACGGGCTAAATTCGTCACAATTTTTGGAGAAGAAATCTTTGCAAAAGAACCAATCTTTTTCTTAGACGTCAAATAAGAAATAGACCATAAAATTATTATTGCAGAGAAAAGTAAAAAAATAAATAAAGATAGATAGATAGATAAATAAAGATATTATAATACAGAGTATAATATTCTTGAGTCCCGAACAGCAAATTATTCAAACAAACTTGTTAGTGACAACATCAAGCCGCAACAAGCAACACTTTGCTACGCGGTACACGCGGGTCTTGTGCTTGTTAGAACTGAGACTCGAACTGGTTGTGGTAGAAAGTTTTCAGCTGGTCTTTACGCTAGAGCTAACCCCGCATTTAGAATTTATTCACTGTATACTTATTTATCAAATTAAATGTTATTTTGCTTTACTTTTATGTACCGAATAATAAAATAAACCTTAAAATAATTATAATATTTCTGAAAATGTTTTGAAAATACATTATTATTATTAAAGATAATATAATAAAGCCTATAATACTTTTAAGTCATGGATAAAAAAATATTCAAACGGAAATTAGTAGTGAACCTGTTATTAGCTCAGCATTAAGCTACTACGAGCAACGCTTTGCTCCGCGGCACACGCGGGTCTCATGCCTGTTAGAACTGAGTAGCGAGTAGTGGTAATTTTTTATTCAAAGCTGAAGCCGAAGCCGAAGCTAAAGCCGACGAAAGGTAAATTTTTGTTCAAAGCCGAAGCCGAAGCCTATTTGGCTATCACTACAAGATACGGCCGAAGCCGAGGTGAGAAGAAGATGGAAATCATTGTTTACTTACGATATGATATGATGTTTATGGTAAGGAAGCCACTGCCAACCATGGACCTCTGCAATCACCCGCAGATTCGAGTCCTACATGACATCGATCTTACATGTGTCGTTGTACATCTTTGAAGGCTAAGTCGAAAAACATTGACAAGTATGCTTTCCTTTTCATAAGCTTCAAACCAAAATACAGTTGTTATTGAGCACAAATAGATGATGGGATGTTGATTTCAGTTTAAATACAAAGGGCTTTGCTTAGAAGGTACTTTGTTTGTTATCGAGGAGGAAACCTTCAAAAGGTACCCGACACGTGGGAGCCACGCCGGGTTATGTGGGATTTTTACCGCACTAAAACCCCGGCGGCAGTCATCCTCAGCGCTGCGAGGAGGAGTCCAGGATCTCCAATGGAACACAACCGGAGTCCCCTGAGCGCGATGCCCCCTTTGGGTTCTCCTCAGTGAGCATTGTACTCACTGCGCCTCCTGGTGTTTACGACAGCATGTGGCCACGCATGCAGTCGTCCTACACGGGGTCACTTGGATGGACCGTGACCGTGGACCGTGGACCGTGGACCGATTACCGTCCGCAACCTCAGAAGCGCCTTTTAGTCGCCTCTTACGACAGGCAGGGGATACCGTAGCCCTATTCTGGTCCTGGAACTACAGGGATAATAGAATGTTTACCACATGCAAATTCATTAGCCATTTGGACAATTGTAAAAATGTTTTTTTGCTTTTAATTTTTTGAACGCACACAGGTATTGTAATGTTCAAATCTCGTCAATATTTACTTTAAAGATAAAAGTTAATGGATTGAATTGAAACACTTAAACTAGAATACCTATAAATTTAGCCATGAGTAGAATAAAATTCAGAAGGCAAGTTTTTGACTAACAACGAACCCCGCGCAGATTAATGTCTGCGAAGTTTAAAAGTTCAATTATAATATAATAAGAATTACATAATTAAATATCTATATTTTCTAAAGGATCGAAATGAAAAATGTTTTTACTTTTGATGATTTAAATTTTCATCAAAAGCTAAGTTCTGATACTTTTATTAAAACTAAAATCAACTTGACTCGAGATACATTTAAATTTGAAATTTCAACTATTTAAAGTTTAAGAATGTTATTATTTGTAAATAAAATATGATCCTGAAATTTAATTTTATTGTACTCATAGTTTATGTTGCAAATTTACTACAATGATAATTGCGTTGAATATTAAATCATTGTGTTAATAATTATTAAACATGGTTTACGTTTTAAAAAAATGTCTCTAAAATCACTATTTTATTATACGGTTTATCTCATTAGATTTAATTAGTGATTTAATTTTTATTTGATTAATTTAGATTAGTGTAATTTTATTATTGGCCTAAAATTAATTTAATGAAATTATGTTTTATGTCAATCTCGACATGGTGTTTAACTGAAGTAAAAAAAAATAACAAGTTACTCGAATGGCCTCAACGGTAATTTCGAATCATCTGTGGGTACAATCCATTATTGTCCCACAGCTGGGCACGGATCTTTTCCTAGAATGACAGGGTTTGAGGCTATAGTTCACCGCGCTGCCCAAGTGCGAATTGGTGGAATCGTCTTTAAAAACCGAAATTTTCTTTTTTTTGGTACCAAAAATTGAACCCTTTTCGTTAAACCTTTCTAAGATATAACCATTAAAAATCCTTCCTAAATTATCTTACCTTTTCATTCCATTTATTGTATTGTCACTGCGATTTGTTTGCAAGGCTAATCTTATTTCTCAAAGGTTTCCGTGTAAAATCAGTACATTCCATCTGCAATAGAAAGCCGGATAGTAAAACCTTACAACTTATTCAACACTTAAACGCCTTTGTTGTCTCGTAATGCTAATTTAATCTCGTCGGGCCCTGCAGTACCGTGCCGTTTATCTTAAGTTAATCTTTTTAACGAAAGATTGACTCCTTTCACTTTACCTGTTAATCTCCTATAGTGGTCACTTGTGCTAAGTAGACTTACAAGATGCAGGGAGATAGTGTTGATTAATTTTCGGTTTTAATTATTTTGCATGGGTAGATATATGTCAATGATTTAATACCACGAATTTCGAACCAAGATTTAGAGGAAAATGTATCCTCATAAATAAATCGTGATACAGAGGTATAGTGCAACTCTTTAACCTCAACTTTAAAGACAATTAATAAACCCACTAGAGATAGGAACCAAATATTGAAGAGTCGTCGCATCAACCCATTATTGGCCCACTGCTGGGCACGGGTCTTCTCCCAGAATGAGAGAGTTTAGGCCATAGTCCACCGCGCTGGCCAAGTGCGAATTGGTGGTGGTGAATATTGAAGAGTACTAAACTTTAATTCACACCGAAGTAAATTGTTGATAGCGTTCAGCATCATGCAAATCTAAGAAGATTTGTTGCAGTGTTAAATATGTAAAAAAAAAAATGTCATTCGACGGTTGCACCTATGTTTACAACCGCAAAATTCTATCTTTAATATGTACTTGTATGACTAAGTATCATCTTAGTCATACAAATACTTATTGTGTACTGACTACCAGCATGACTTATTACGTGTTTAATGGAGTGTTTTGTGCCAATTATAATGTGCAAATTATATACTCATATATGAATCCCTTTAAATTTAATTACATTCTTAACGAATCGCCAATACGTAAGTAACTAATGCTTTCATCCCTCATAAGAGTAGTTTCTTCACCATCTATTGTGAACACAGAACACTAAATCAAAATGCATCACTTACATAACTATCCTACGTACATACATCAGGTCGGAGATTGAACTCGGAATGATCGATATGGTGACCATTCTACAATGTTGGTCATAACTAATGTATATCATAATTAGACACTTTTTATCCCTCTAAATATATACTTTGCGCTCGTAAGTAATAATAGTAAGACGCTAATATTTTTTTTATATATTAATGAAGTAACAAACGAGCATGCAGTCCACCTGATGGTAAGTGGTCACAATCGCCCATAGATATCAGTAAGCAACTTCACATAGAACATAGGTTCTATTTGAAGGCAATCACAGATACGTTGCTACTCCCGAGGACTAGGATGGTCGGCTCATATAAAAGCATGCCGGCAACCACACCCTTCCATCGAAACGCAAGGAATGCTTCACGTTAGAAATAGGTGTGGCGGTGGTACCTCCCCTGTCGAACTACACTAGTTCTACCACCTTTAAATCTTTAATAGATCAAGTACACTTTAAAGTTATTTATTTGTCAGATGCAATATTATCGAAATTTAATAGTATTAACTCAGCCAACACTGTGGTTGCGCCCACAAGATTTTGGTCTTGTTTGAGTTGTACATTCGGAAGTAAACTTATTGGTGCCACTGTTCTCTGTCAACTAATCATCCTGTTTCAATTTGAACTTGTACTTTGATTCGGCTGAATAAACTTTCTCAATGTATTTAGGCCGCAAGTCAAATTTATGGATTCTGAATACTGATATTGGACATGTAATTTGATTTTGGCTTATAATTTGTTTAAAAGGCTGTGTATGTATTTTTAACCGACTTCCAAAAAGGAGGAGGTTATCAATTCGTCTGTATTTTTTTTTTTTTTTTTTTTTTTTATATTTGTTACCTCATTTCTCCGGACTGGGTGAACCGATTTAGATGATTTTTTTTTTATTTGAAAGGTAGTGCGTGTCATAGGGTCCCATTTTTTTTTAGTATTTTTTTGACTAGGGCATCCATAAGAAAAACGCATAAGTCTTAAATTTGCATTTTCAATGTACGCGATAAATGTATGAATAACTCAATATCCCGCCAACCGATTTTGATGATTCTTTTTTTATTAGAAACGATGTACTCCAGGGGTAGTCTGATAAGAGTTTGATAAGGTTCTAATCATAGGATCTTCAACTTTTTGGAGCAAAATAATAAAATTAGTGATAGTCGGCCGAACCTTAGCTGGAGAAGTCCAATTGAGTAAAATATAGAATAAAATTACTATGTAGGTATTTACTATGAAAAATTTGACCTTCAACTCTTCAATCCTGATGATGCAGGGGTACTGCTAGCCTGAACTATAAAAGTTGGTCGTTTGATGTTTGCGAATATATAATGAAATTGTTAAGCAAATTCATGGGACAAAAATTTGACCTTCAACTCCTCAACCCTGATGATGCAGGGGTACTTAAGGCCAAAACCATAGGAATAAGCCATTTGGTGCTTACGTATATGTTATAAGATTACTGAGCAAAAACATAAGATGAAAAATTTGACCTTCAACTCCTCAACCCTGATGATGGAGGGGTACTTCAATCCTAAACCATAGAAGTTGGCAATTTGGTGCTTACGGTTATGTAAAGAAAATACTAAGCAAAAATATAAAATCAAAAATTTGACCTTCAACTCCTCGACCCTGATGATGAAGGGGTACTTCAATTCTAAACCATAGGAGTTGGCAATTTGGTGCTTACGGGTATGTAAAAATAATACCAAACAGAGGCACAAAATTAAAATTTTGACCTTCAACTCCTAAACCCTGATGATGCAGGGTACTGCAAGCCTGAGCCATAGAAGTTAGCCACCTGGTACTAACGTATATGTTATAAGATTACTAAGCAACAATATAAGATGAAAAATTTGACCTTCAACTCCTCAACCCTGATGATGGAGGGGTACTTCCAGAGGGGGCGCCCTGTTTGTATGAATTGTAAAAGTGTTTTATGTTTAATTTTTGTGAATATGTAGATGCACAAAGCAAACTTAGAGGCTTTATTTAAATACAAACATAAAAATATAGTCACTAAAAAGTGTAAAATAAAAACTTTTTAACAAAAAATATCTACCGACTTCCATGTCACAAAAAAGTACAAAATAATTTAAATATATTTTGGTCTAGAACATACTCAGTACTTAGTACATAGTTCTGAAGTCGGTGCTCATATAGGACGTAGTTACCGTCGTCCAGCGAAATATGTCGAGCACCGACTTCAGAACTATATACTAAGTACTGAGTATGTTCTAGACCAAAATATATTTAAATTATTTTTTACTTTTTTGTGACATGGAAGTCGGTAGATATTTTTTGTTAAAAAGTTTTTATCTAATGGGATATTTCGTGGTATTTTCGTATGTATTACAACATATTTTTATTTAGTTTATGATTATTATCGGCCGCAAATATTTCAGCCATCCAGGATTGGTAGATAGAGAATATTAAATTTGCCTTATTGTAACATTACTAGATCATAGAGATGTGCTATAAATGAAATGAAATGTCTCTATTTTGTATAGGCCTACGGGGACACTTACAAATTGTCAGTTACATTTTTTTCTTACACTACCACCGGATCGGAATACGACCTCAACTGAGAAGATCCGGCAAGAAACTCAGCGGGTTTGTCTTTTTTCTTATTTATATCCATTTTTTTTTTAAATATAATTACTATCATGTTTTTGTACATGGTAATGAAATGAATTTGTATGTAGTGTTATATCAAAATAAAAAATATATACAAATAAGAAAGAGTTGTGAAGAAATGTACTAGTATATTTAATGGGTATTATTGTCTAACAAAATCATTCAAACATAACACCGAACGTCAAACAATACAACATTATAACGAGTTGCAATTTAAATACCCACAGTTGTTATTCAAGAACTAACAAGCAGTTCAAACTTATTTCAATTTCGATTTACGAACCTCTTCGCCCATAGTTCACTGCATGTATTTATTTTAATTAGCTGCAAAATATGCACACACAACACGTTTGCTGTCAGCGGGGTCATTATTCAACCATAACGATTAGAAAATGACTTCAAGGTTCCTTTCAACTAGTAAATTTCGATAAATCGTTTAGTGACTAGGAGAAATTCGATATATGGCGTTAAACAAGCCCAGTGCCCCGCTGCGCTTGGTATAATTTGCTTCCAACGGCCGAAGGGTTAAGGATGGCGCTCACTGTGGAAACATCTCGACAGGCCCCTAGATCAAAATCGTATATGAAAAATTACCAATTTACAGTATGAAGCTTGATTGTAGTACTTGATTGTAATATTTAGGAACTTGTTTAACAAATTCCTAAATAGCTATTACAATAATTTTACATAGATCGTCTTTCTTGGCGTAAGTAATCAATGTTTGTATGTCCACAAAACTTCTAAGCTTCGTACTGTAAATTGGTAATATTTCCGATCTTCATGCATCGATAAAAATGACAATACTAACATTTTATGTCCTATTAGAAAAAAATATTACTCATATCACATACAAAATTGTATTTTTATTGTAAAACAAAATTAAATGAAAAAAATACGTTGCAAGATAATTGCAACTACAACGATTTGGGAATAGGATAAACCGCTGTACATACATCACGCATCGCATAGTACATTTCTCCCAGATGTTTAAAAAATATTTTAAAAGTCCAGGAACAACCAGACAATAAGAAAACTGACTTACACATACATTATTATTACTGATATTTCTAATTTATCTCTTATCATGTTGACAAAATGAGTTTTGACAAAGTATATTATAATCTACTTTTCAATTCTGATAATAATATATCTGTTACATCTGAAACTTATGCATCAAGCACGATCTGTTTTTTCATATCTATGACGACATGATTAAATTGCCTCATTAAAAATTATAAAACCCTACAGTGTACCTTCGCCCTAGTCCATCTCAGCGGCTCGTTGAAAAGGGCCGTGTGCCTATTAGTAACGAGTTAGATCGGCGGCTAAATAATTGCCTCGGTTGCTTAAGGAATACTACCTTCTTCCATTTTTATGTAGATGCTGTTTATTAAAGCTATATTATCCTGATAATAATATAATTTGATGAGTTTAAATGTAGCAATTTGATATTTCAATGTAACAAAAATAATTTGTATTCCAGCGGCTATTTATTGAACATTGCAGTCGAATAATAAAAGCTAATAAATTAAATCCGTATAGAATACTTCCTGAAGGACATACCTTTTGTCTTGTTATAACATATCAAATTACATTTAAAACTTAAATAACAGTTGCTGAAATACAGATTTATATGTATTTTACCTCACATTTTAGCTTCATGTATTTGACATAAAAAATAATAATCTGGAGTAACATTAACGGAACAAAAACGCATTTTACGTTAAATCCAAGTAAAAAATAGTTTATAATCGAGCCTTTAAACAAAGCTACAACATTGCCATTCAAAACAACAAGCAATTTATAACACACGACCTGTCCACTACATCTGCTTAAAAACAAAAGCCAAACATAAAACATTAATTTACTAAAAAAGAAGCACAAAAAGTAGTTCGAAGCATCGTCACATTTTCCCACCTATCGTTGACATTAGCTTCATCAAAAAAAGAGCTGAACAGTCGAAAACAGTTTCATAATTGGCACAAAAGATGCCATATCGCAAAAAAGAACATTCGAACCAACTAGCGCTTTATCTTTTTTGAGATTAATATTTTGTTCGTTATTTTTTCTTTGCAGCTCGGCTGTGAGCGGCTTATTTTTTATCTGTTTCATAGTTTATTCCGGATTTTGAAGAAAGAAAGGTATGGAGACTTCTTCCTTAAGTTCTATTTCAATTTCTAAAAATGGTAACTCGAAGTCATGTATTTTCACAAAAATATTAGTCGTTTAATGTGCAGCTATAAAGACTTGTATAGTAATAAAGTTTTAAAAAGAGTAGTAAATAAAAAGTTCTCTTTTCAGATTTCTTAATTATTTCCCCTACTACTTACATCCTTATGCAGAAGGAAAATAAAAGCATTATGTACCTTCCGTAGGGTACATAATACTTTTATGTATTATGAATGTGGCGAAAGATAAAATAATATAACTGGATGAATACATTTAATAATAATAATATCCTATATAAATGAATGAATAACATTAACATTTGCTATTTTTTGTTTTGACCTTGTTCCGTACAAAAATACGCAAAATACATTTACTTACTAATATTTTCTGTCGACTCTATGTCTTGACGCAACATTTTTTAAGGGACCTTTTTAAATTATGAACAACGCCTATAGTGATAATGTTTGCTACCTGAGCGTGGGTGCCTTCTAGACACCGCATGTGAAATATTGCTGGCCAACCCCTGTCACATATCTACCTTATAAAAATTTAAAACCTCTGCGGAACAAGGATGGAGCAAAGTATTTTAAAGTAGAGAAAAAGGGACGGCGAGAAAACGGTATAAGAAAGACGCATTCTTAATTGCTTTGATTAGATTTCAAGGATATTAATTTAGTGATTCACGCATTCGGGGTTCATATTTTCTGATTTTATACGGTGACGGTATTGTGAACCGTGGATTTTTGTAGTGAATGCTATGTTTACCCTTCGTTGGTTTGGGTCATTGTGCGTTATAGGCCATTGAATATTATTGGTTACCGTGACTGTCAACACATTGGCCCGATAAAAAAGCTAAGAAGGAAGTATTTGGCATTTCCTATAGGAAGTAGGGTTTTGGTAATTCTCTTTCACGTGATATTTTTATAAGCTAGATTTATGATGTCCTTTTTCGTGCTGTGACATAAATTTACTGTGGGAAGACTAAGCCAAATAAATGCAATACCTTTTAACATTATATAAGTTTTAGCGTGAAAATTATAGCTTCCTTTTCAAAGTATGTACTTTTGCTTGATTCAGTTAAATATTAACTGTAATTAAACGTTTGAGACTACTTACAGCTAGAATATTTTGGAATTAAGTAGTTTTCCTTTCATTTAATACACCGTTACCTTGTTTTTTTAGACATTTTTATTAAATAGGTATAAATATAACTTTACATTTAGTATGTTAGTACGATGCATTGAATCGGAATTCTTAGTTAAAATAAAGTAATAAAATATAAATAAAATCATACTAGTTCTCTAATCGTTTAAACTATATTTATGGCATATTTTATACTAAATGCCATTAATTAATATATAAGCCAATACCCATAATATCGTTACATCTGGTTATGCCAATAACTCGCATATTTTAATAAATCAATCCAAATGTTATTACCTCTTGCTATTTAATGGTTATTTAAAGGCCGATTTGTGAAGTTTCCGATGGAAATTCACGTTGTTTTATCAATAACACCTACAGGTACTGGTATCTAGAATTTTGCATACTAAAACGTAATTTCTATGCTAACAAGAATCCGCCTGTTATCGGTGCCGCATCTCTGTCTTAGAAAACACATGGGGTGAATATTTTACACATTTTAGTTTCCTTACTTACAGATCTTTAATAGATTGCTAGATTCTAATACGTCTACCTAATACGTGTTCAAACAAATTCTTTAAAGCCCGTAAATTAGGTATTTTTTTATTTGGTAGAATTGAAGTCACGTCGATATGTAGATATAAGAAAAACATCGTAATTTATATTTCAAATTTTATGGAAGAACATACCTAAGTATTTCTTGTATTATAAATATGATAAATAATAAATCCTTTACTTGCTCGTGTTAGATGAGACAGCTAATGGATCTAGCAAACTATTCACAGCCCTTTGTAATCCTAAAGTTTACAATTAGTTATAAATTAATTATGTAACAAATAAATAATTGTCTCGTCCCAATCAGAAGTTATAATAATATTACTTCTTCTGTAGTCCAGCAGTGGCCTTACTCAAAACAAACGAACGAGGTAAAACCTTACTTAAATTTAATATTTTAAGAATCCCGGAATTCTTAAAAGATACGATTTGTTACTTCGCGTTAGATTCCTATCTTATTTTTTTTAAGATTGCCTTTAACTTTTTTGTTGGTGGTACTTCAGAATTAGTTCAAGTGGATAACAAGATCTTGTTATGGTATTTTAGCTCAGCTGTCATTTCTTTCTTCTCTTGATGAAATTCTTACTATTGAAGTGCTTACGTTTTTGCAAAGCTTATTCAAAACTGTTTTAGTACCCTTCCAACGAAAGTCTATGAACAATTGTGTTTTGACGGTAATGCAACTTGATGTAATTATATTAACGTCTAACAAGCCTTAAAATCAATCACAAATAACTATTACAAAGCACATGAAACAAATCGTAAATTCCGAACAATCTTTACAGACCGATTCTGGATCGATTATTTCCAGCTATTAAAATTTGATTGCCAGGAATTATTTTAAGATCGTACCAGCCCACGCATCAAAATAACGTCGAGGTTTATTCTACTATCTTGTTTGGTGACTCTTTATGTATAACTATACCTAGTATATGTATAACTTTAGTCAACATAAGTATTTTTCTGGATGACGGTAATGAAATTTTGTCCTGTATGAGCGCCGACTAACTACGACTAAAACTATGTACTAAGTACTGAGTATGTTCTAAACCAAAATTAATTGAAATTATTTTTTACTTTTTGTGACATGGAAGTCGGTAGATATTTTTTGTTAAAAAGTTTTTATTTCTAGGTTTTTAGTGACTATATGGTGATATTTGTATTTAAATAAAGTTAATAAGTTTGCTTTGTGCATCCACATAGGCACATTAATTAAACATAATATTCTTTTATAATTTATACGAACAGGGCGAACCCGCTCGCAGGGCGCTACCGCGCCCTGCTCGCTTAGTTTTTATGTTTTCTTTTATGTTCCAACCTAACCTAACCCATCCTGTATAAAAAGCTACAGCTAAATCAAACTCTAAGCAATAACATGACAATACTCCCGCAAAGCTTAGGTATCAAGCGTATTCATCTAAAATATTTATTATAAAATGCAATAACAATCGTATTAAAAATTAACACACCAAATATAACTTCTTTCGGTTAAAAAGAAAAGCAAAAATCAGAAGTACATCCCCGAGACTCGAATCCAAAATTTAAATAATCATACACATTCGCAAATTTTAGCTTTAGAAAGATTTTCAGTAGAATTAAGCTCTTAATGTGCAAGAAGTGCCTACGGCAAATATAAGCGAAAACGATTGATCATTATTCATTTCGTCGGCTGACAGATTTTGATGTGGAAACACTTCGTCATAATAACTTTAACGCTCCTCGTCTCCAACGTTAATGTTGCGATGACAAAACGTAACACATGTTTTAATTTCCGCACACTCGTATCTGAAGAAGCGGTGAAATAAACGGTTCCATTACCTTGAGATTAATGTAATTAGCTACATGTTGATCATTATGTGTTGGTTTAAAAGACAGTCGGTGATATAAATTTAAAGATAAATAAATATAATTTGTAATAATACACCGACAATATTTTACCAGCAGTTCTTACACGACTGTACAAATTGCGTGTTAAAGGATTTTTCTGACCTTATTCATGGAGCAGGACGGGAACAAGACTTTCCTCTAAAATACAATAAAAATAAATTCTTGTTACATACTTTACCTAATTTTTCATTGTTTCCTTTAGAGTGTGTGAACAAGGAGCCTGTGAAGGAGCTCACAACAATACTTCATTTACCAAACTATTATAAGTAGCTAGGGTGGTAGAACACGCGTAGTTCGACGTGTACCACCACCACACCTATTTCTAACGTGAAGCATTCCTTGCGTTTCGATGGAAGGGTGTGGTTGCCGGCACACTTTTATATGAAGCGAACATCCTAGTCCCCGGGAATAGGAACGCATCTCTGATTGACTTCAGATATAACCTATGTTCTATGTGAAGTTGCTTACAGATGTCCATGGGCCGCGGTCAACACTTACCATCAGGTAGACTACATTCTCGTTTGCTACTTCATTATTATAAAAAGTAATTTATAAGTAATTATTGAACATATGAACATACATACAATACCGATTAACACCATAGATCTCTATAAAAAAAGATGATCTCTTATACCTATCATTTAGCACATAGACTGTTACGTGCTACATCGCTTTTTAGTTAATATTAACAATGTGTTCCTTAATATTTGAGACTTGAACCCGAAGATTGAATTATATTTATAAGTAATTTTCCAGACTATACAAGTTATTCGGAAACCAGCTTCAACATTGTAATTACATCATCATGCTTGGCGATCGTCTTAAATGTTGATGTATGTAGCCCCCTGTTATGATTCGAACAAATGTTATGATAATCGTCGGCCATTTTGGTTTATTCATGTCGCCAAGAACTCTAAATGAGCACACGGCGAATACATTTTAACTGTATATTGCACTGGGTTATATATACATAAACAATATTTGATACGATAATACTGAGATATTGCAATACAGGGCTGGTTCAACCTGATTGCCTGATGTCTACACATACACATTACTTGATACACTGATACTGAGCTCATGCAATACAGGGCTGGTTCAACCTGATTGCCTGATACTGAGCTACTGCAATGCAGGGCTGGTTCTACCTGATTGCCTGATATCATCCCATCCTCAGATGCGGATGCTCTTACTCGTCACACAGAATGTCAGGGACTGACTGCCCCTGGTGGCCTCCAACCTCCCCTACAGCCACCCCGTGCCTCGCCTGAGAACTGATACTGTAAATCTGATACTGATCGCAATTAGTCCGACGCATCGGTTATCACACTGATACTATTGGTCGCGCAAACTGATTATAAACACAACAGACATCTGATATTGTTCTCACTGAGAATATAAATATAAAAACTTACTCCTTTGCTCAGAAAAATCCCTTCATCGCTGACAATGTCACGACCCCTTGACACCGTCATAGATTTTTAAAATAAGAAAAATAAAACGTAATAAAACTTTTTGCATATAATATTATATCGCATTCGCGACACTCCCAAAGAGAAAGGAAAATGAGTAACTACTAAATTTAATTAATAAGTGTTTATTACATTAGACTTATTCATTGAATTAATCGACTTAGTAATTGACTTGTCCATTCTTTAACCTTCTCTCTCGCCTTTATCGCCGAAGCTCTAGATGCCCGATCTACTGGCCTCGGCGCGGGTAGAGCTGATTCGGCGATTGTCTCATCGTTCATGGGCTTTTCAACTGCCACTTGCTCTTTAGGATTTTGATCACAATCGTTTATCTCGAGTGGGTACAAATGACCTATTGAACGAGTCAATGTCTCTCCTGATAATAACCTTACTTTCGCCACTCTTGTCTGTCCATCCGAACCCTTAATTAGCTCTGTTATCTTACCAATTCTCCAATGTGCTCTATTACCGTCGGACCGCAACTGAACTGTTTCTGATAATTTTGGTGCTCTATCAACCACAACTCTTGGTTGGTGATGTCTATCACGTCTCTCTCGCAGACTTGTTAAATACTGACTATTAAACATTTTTCTAAATTCTTGCAGGATAATTTGACCGCGCTTCCAACCGTCAATTAAATTCGTCTTAGTCACTGTTGCAAACTCAAGAAATTCACAATCCGAAGTTTCAGTCGTAATAGATCCACCGACCCTTAAGAAATCTGCCGGACTTAATACATGGTCTAACTCTGACCCTACTGCAGTCAGTGGTCTTGTATTTACGACAGCTTCAATTTCTTTAATTATGGTACACAGCTGATTATGGTTTATAAGATGTTTATCTAAAGTCCGTTTCATACTGTGTTTCACTAGACCAATCAATCTTTCATAAAAGCCCCCAAACCATGGGGCTAACTCAGGTATGAACTTCCAATGCACCTTATTCTGGATACAGTAATTAGAAGTTAAGACATCTGCTGTAAGTTTAAATTGCGTCGCATTATCCGAAACAATCAGTCGAGGTAACCCTCGTGATGCGATAAATCTTCTTATACCTAGCAAACATTCTTCAGCTGATAAATCTTTCACTACCTCAAGATGTATGGCTCTGATAGTAAGACATGTAAATAAACAAACCCAACGTTTATCTTTATCAGTTTCATTTACCACAAGTGGACCAAAATAATCAAGACCTGTAAAAGCAAACGGCACAGTCAGCTTCACTCTTTCTTTTGGCAAGTCCGGCATTGGTGGTAGTTTAAATGGACCACCTCCGTATTTAATACATTGTGAACACCTTCGAATTACCTTCTGTACTGTTGCTCTGCCGTGCGGGACCCAGAAATTTTGTCGCAATAAAGCTAGAGTATGAGAGACTCCCACATGATAATTTTTCTCGTGTAATTCTTTAATAATTTTGTATGTAAAGTCTGAATTTTTTGGAAGAAGAATAGGTTCCTTTTGGTTTTCGGTAAAATCTGTATACTTAAACCTGCCTCTACATCTTATAACTCCATCCTGATCTTTATATAACTTTAATGCTCTTGACAAATCGGTGACTATTCCTAATACTTCTTTGGGAAAATATTCATTCTGAATATTTCGAATCTCTTCAGATTCACTGCTAAATGGTTGTTCTGGATCATGTATTCTAACAGATTCTGAATCTCTAACGTCTGATATATCTTTTGTATTTGTCGGCTTTGTATTCGTGAGACCCTCCCCGGCAAAATTAGATTGAATTTTTATAGAGTCTGAAATATCTCTAGGCCATTGTTTCGGGTCTTTCAGTAAAAAGTCAGGACCTTTGAGCCACCTTACATAAGAATCTACCCTCTCTCCTCTCGTACCTATATCTGCAGGATTAGTCTGAGAAGATACAAATCTGAGCTGTAAAGTTTTATTTTGCTTTATCTCAGTAATCCTACGCAAAACAAAAGGTGGCAATAATTTGTCCGATCTATACCAACTCAAAACTATTTGGCTATCAGTCCACAAATATTGCGCATTCACTTTAAGACGCAAAATATTAAGAACATATTTTATAAGTCTGCAGCCAATAAGTACACCTAACAACTCTAATTTTGGTATTTGCAAAGATTGTTGCTCTTTTAAAGGCACCAATCTCGACTTGCCAATAACAAAACTGACAATACTATTAGCGTCTAAAGTACAACGTAAGTAAACTACCGCGGAATATGCCGCCAAAGATGCATCTGTGAAACAATGTATTTCATATTGAGTTTGGTTGCTAATTTCGTTTAAATTGCGAGCAAAATACCTATCAACCTGAATCTCTTTAAGGTAACGGAACTTAGCTACTATTTTGCGCCATTCAATAAGTAAACTATCATTTAATTTAGAGTCCCACGTAGTTTTGATTTTCCATAAACCTTGAAAAAATAACTTTGCTGGTAACATTACTGGAACAGCCAGACCACAAGGATCGTAAACTGAAGCTATGGTTTTTAACACATCGCGCTTAGATTGAACAGTCTCTAAATCATTGTTGTCGAAATTATATTTCAAAGACAAATAATCGTTTTCAATATACCATGCTAATCCTAATACTTTAATATGCCCGTCATGAATATTTGTTTGTAATTTAACTGGTATCTGAGTTAATAGCTCTTTAGAATTAGACGTCCATTCACGCAAATTCATAGATATGCTCTCAAACAAATGTCTTGATGTTTTAAATAGTTCAAGGGCCTCCGAAATTGTTTGTGTACCTGTCACAATATTATCTACGTATATATCTTCTGCGACTTGTTTCATATAAACGTTATCTGATTTCAATAAGTGAAACTTAATACAGGCATTTAATAAAAACGGACTTGATATGACACCAAACGGTACTCGACAAAAGCGCAAATGTAATATATTATTTGAATGAACCCCATCATGAATATTTTTAAGCCAGAGAAAACGTGTTACGTCTCTGTCAGATTCTTGGAGTCCTAACTGTAAGAAGGCTTTCTCGACATCAGCTATTATGCCTATAGGATGTTCTCTAAATTTAATTAGTAACCCCGTAAGATCTAACATTAATGGTCCACGATATAAACATTCATTCAAACTTCGGTTATTCTTAACTTTTGCCGAAGCATCATATACTATACGTAACTTATTAGGATTACCACGGCTTCGTACGCAATGATGAGGAAGATAGTGAACTGGGTATATCTGTGAATTATTAGGTTCTTGCACTACTTCTATAATACTATTCTGTAACTGCTCGTGAATAATCTTATCGTATGCTTTAATTTCCGAACTATCTAAACGTTTAATCAAACCACTAAGACGCCCATAAGCTAAACCAAAATTAATAGGGAGATTCGGTGGAGTCTCTACCCATGGCCACTGAACGTAGTACCTATTATTCCTGAACTGAATGGTTTCGTTAATTTTTTTGAGGGCTTCTTCGTCACGACTTGTTTTTGGAGAGTCAGTAATACCGATTGATTCAAGATCCCATAACATTTTAACATCGTTTAAATTTATAGGGAGATCAGGTTCATGCAACTTACTATCAATATATGCACACTTGATTGAAAATAAGTTAGAACAGATAATTCACTACATTTATCAATTGATTCATTAATTTTTCCTGACCAGACCCATCCAAAATCTGAATTTATTAAATAAAGATACTGAGTAACTAAAATCTTCTTTTGTGACACAAATGAGTGATAATAATCATTACCTATCAAAATATCTACTCTGTCTCCGCATGACCCATCACCCGCCATTATAATGTTTTTGTATTTACTACCGTTAAATATCTTATTTACTTCGTTAAAAACCGGTGTTCGTATATTATGGGTAATATGAGGCACTACATTCGCGTGTAGTAACCGTACAATACCAGTTCTAGTCGTAATTTTAAATTTTACTACAGGACTCTCAATTTGATGTGGTGACTTCGCACCAAAAGTGAATATTGATAAATTTATATTCTCAACAATAGATAAATTCAAAGATTTTGCAGCAGTTTCTGTTATGTATGATCTTTGACTCCCACAATCTAACAAAATTCTACATTGCAATTGATTTGTTCCATTCTCTGTACTACTTATCGTTGCAAGACAGGTCTGTAGTAGTGTAGTAGAAAATGTAGTTCTAATATGCAAATTGTTGGTCTCTAATAGTTTAACTGGTTCTAAAAATTTTGTCGGACACAACGCTCTGTTATGTTTTCCAAATTTACCACAATGCTTACATTTGCGACTCGAGCGACAATTAACTGCCCTATGTCCTACTCTGAAACAATTAAAACAACGGTTTCCTAATTGAGACTTTCTCTCTTGGATGGTTGTATATACCGAACATTCATCGTTAAAATGATCCATGTGACAAAATATACATCTGACAGATTTCTTTGCAGGTGGCTCATCGATTTTATGAGAGTTATCATACGGCCTTTTTCGAGTAGGCAGTTTATATTTATTAAATTGCTTGGTTTCAATTTTTTTCTTGTCTCTATTGAAAGTCATAAATTTGCGTTGTCTATTACTTCTAATTTCTTCTGCCTTGACATGTAACGATCCCAATGTAAAATTTTCACTGCTGGAATTACCCTCAATTGTCGTTGTTTCTGTATTCTTCACAATAGATAAAACGTTCCTCAATCTATTTGATGTTTCTCTAGCCGAAATAATATACTCTATTTTTTTTCTAATATTATCAATTGAATCATCTTCCCCAATCATTTTCATTCTTAATTCATAAATCAAGTCTTCTGGAAATTTTTCCATTATCATAACTCTCAGATGATTATGATTGACATCTTCACCTAACGAGCTCAATACCCTAAGATGTTTTTCTATTTCACCAAGAACATGCCTACAGTCTTTTACTTGGTTTGATGTCACTGCTTTTATTCTATATAAGGCTACATAATGAGCATCTATAATAGCAGTGGGTTTGCCATATCTTTCTTTTAACGTGTTGACAGCTATTGAATAATATGTATTTGTTATGTCTAGTCCTACAATTGCCTGTTTAGCATCACCTTCAAGCACAGACTGGAGATACAACAACTTATCAACATCACCTATATTCCTCTTGTCTATATTCGAAACAAATTGATCCCAAAACGGGTACCATTTGAGGATATCACCATCAAATTTAGCTAGCTCTATCCTTGGTAACTTGCTAGAAATATTAATACTTTCATCGCACGTAGAAGCTGTGTTTCGATTCCTGTCATTTTGTTTAAGGGTGACCTGTAACTCTGATACTAACTCTTCAGCCTGAATCTGCGTTAAAGTATATTCCTTAACCAAGTCAACATTAGGTTCAGCTACGGACTTGCAGTAGTTGTGAATTTCGGAGGTAAACAATAGATTGATACTCTCTAATTTAGTTCTGATTAGTTCTAAGTCATTTATGTTCACATCACTATTTAATGCACATTGAAGAAAAGAATGAGCAGAATTTATCTGTGATTGAACTGATTCACAAATCAATTTTAAACGGGTTCGAATGACCTCTTCCATTCTGAGTAGGTACTGTTTCTTTGTCAGCCGAGTATGAACAGAGGAAATATTTTTTCAGATAAAGTACAATCTATAACAAAAATATTTAAATCAGATTTTCTAGTCAATGAAATTTACGTACGCTACCTTATAAAAATGTGTTGTAGTTATTATATACTAGTGTTCCGCCCAGCGGTGAAAACTCGGCCAAAGTGATTAAGTAAAATACATATAACCTAATTTTCACTCTTGCTATAATATGTCCTGACCAACTCATACCGCTATACACATCCATCTCAGCATGCAACATGCACAGCAACACAAATAAGCCAGGAATAAATTTTCCATTTGAATAAAAATTCTGAAATAAATTTTTACCAAGAAACGATACACATTATAAAACCGTTGCGAAATGTTCGCCTAAATTATACTCATTCCTTTAAACAAAACTGTTTAACTGGTTTTCAGTTTCACTGATAAATCGAATGATCCCAGCATCTCCACCATGTCGCCAAGAACTCTAAATGAGCACACGGCGAATACATTTTAACTGTATATTGCACTGGGTTATATATACATAAACAATATTTGATACGATAATACTGAGATATTGCAATACAGGGCTGGTTCAACCTGATTGCCTGATGTCTACACATACACATTACTTGATACACTGATACTGAGCTCATGCAATACAGGGCTGGTTCAACCTGATTGCCTGATACTGAGCTACTGCAATGCAGGGCTGGTTCTACCTGATTGCCTGATATCATCCCATCCTCAGATGCGGATGCTCTTACTCGTCACACAGAATGTCAGGGACTGACTGCCCCTGGTGGCCTCCAACCTCCCCTACAGCCACCCCGTGCCTCGCCTGAGAACTGATACTGTAAATCTGATACTGATCGCAATTAGTCCGACGCATCGGTTATCACACTGATACTATTGGTCGCGCAAACTGATTATAAACACAACAGACATCTGATATTGTTCTCACTGAGAATATAAATATAAAAACTTACTCCTTTGCTCAGAAAAATCCCTTCATCGCTGACAATGCCACGACCCCTTGACACCGTCATAGATTTTTAAAATAAGAAAAATAAAACGTAATAAAACTTTTTGCATATAATATTATATCGCATTCGCGACAATTCATACACAAATTAAACTACATAAACTGTATAAAATTAATGTTTGTGTGACGTTAGTAAATATAACATGTAATAAATTATAAGCAACAAAAGCGTTAATATTCATAGAATGAACCATTTTGGATTCTTCGTTTGTACTTTTAAAATATCGCGCTATAAATCTATTTAATTTAAGAAATATCATAGAGATCTAAGTGTTGTAGAAATATATCATAATAAATGACAAATAAAATGAATAAAAATGACACATGCTTTTTAAAGAACTATTTGTGGTCAGACTGGTATCACTACTGTGTATTGCCACGTCTCAAATCAACCTGCATTGTTTTCAATGATATATTTTGGTTTGTAGTTTCATTATAAGATTTAAGAATGGTATGGACAAGCAAGTAGTTCGTTCGATAGTAGGTATCAAGGGCCATCAAAAGACGCCAGCGCTTACGGACATGATAAACAGGAAATATAAAGAGTAAACATTGCTTGAAGAGAGCGAAATAAATTACACCTAAATAGGACTAATTTCTAAACGAGGACGATTAATGATAATTATGTTGTTATACTTACGGACTATGGTTAGAACTCATCATTAAAGTGTTTCTGCATACCTAGATATATTTACTTGCTTGAACTATAAACATACTTTACGGCATACTTAGATACTTAATTGAACGTTAGTGATAAAATAAATAGATAGATAGATAAAATATTTATTTCACAGCTTAAGATACAACACAAAATAGATTATATAAAATAAGGGATTAAACATAGGTTGGTACAGACAGAGACAAAAAACAAATTAATTACACTAAACTTAGGGAGACACGGCGTCCCCGCTAGATACATGTGAGTACAAAAAGAAAAAATATATATACCTATAGTCCAAGTTCCAGAATTTTTTTCCAGACTCGTTCCAAATAGCAAAGAAACCACCAAAATTACTATAAATAATGAAATTTTCTTTCAAAAAGCCTTCCAAGCTTTGTTCCGCCAGTGTCGGTGAACTAAAAATTGTCTATATAATAGATAGATATCCATATTTTTAACTCACTTCCCAAAGAAAAGAGGTTATCGACTCGTTCCGTTTTTTTTTTAAATATTACAGTATAATATTTGTGGAATTTAGACACCAAAAACATGTCATAAAATAGTATAAGGTAGCTTTCAGGTATGTATTGTTTATTGAATAAATCAATTACCGTGTTGGGTATAACGCAATAGGTGGCAGTAATTTTGACAATTGAATATTTTATAACTTTAACTTTCACTAATTTTACGATCTGTGAAATTGTTGTCTTAGTTATTATGTAAAACATAAAAAGTAAACTTTACTTGAAAAGGGAGCAATAAAAATGGCACAATTGTTTTAGAACGAATATTAGTTACTTTGGCTTAAAGTAAAAGTGAACCCAAGAACAACAATACTTCTTTTGTTTCGCACTTTTTGACTAGCTTTCACTACATTTACAATCTATGAAATAATAGTTCTGGTATTCTTGAATAATAGTATCAATTATAGTAGATCTTTCTTTAGAAAAGCCTAGTAAGAGCCTATCTAGCCTGGCAATGTTATTTTAATTTCAATATTGCAAGCCATTGGATGTTTAATTAGTTCTTGCAAACCATGGTGTTAATTTCAAATGGCCAGAAAATCTAAATCATACTCATATACGACAATTTTTGAGGTGTTAGAACCAGTGTAGTTCGACCGGGGAGGTACCACCGCTACACCTATTTCTAGCGTGAAGCATTTTTTGCGTTTCGATGGAAGGGTGTGGTTGCCGGCACACTTGTATATGAGGTGACCATCATAGTCCTAGGGAGTAGCAACGCATCTGTGATTGACTTCAGATAGAACCCATGTTTTCTATGAAGTTGCTTACAGATGTCCATGAGCAACAGTGACCACTTACCATCAGGTGAACTGCATGCTCGTTTGCTACTTCAGTCAGTAATATATATATATATATATATATTATCTGACTGAAGTACTCACTTATCCAAAGATCTCCATAATATGTCACAAGTGTTTGCATAACGTTAATTCTTAACTATGGTATTCTGAAAGGAGACTTAGGCTGAGCTACAGAGCATAAAGATTAATCGTTTATACTTTTTTTAATAATCTCCGGTCTTAAATACGAAAGGAACCACGGATGTCATAAGTTCCATCTTTTCATAGGCAACTTAGCTAAAAGGATTAAAACGATACCTTCCGTCTGACATCCAGTGTGGTCCCCGAAGCGTGAATCAACCTTTTGTTACCTTAAGCCCTTAATACTTTTATACCATAGTTGCTTTTTAATTTTGCCATTCGAAATATAAAAGGGTGATTTTTAATCTCGCCTTCTTCAAGATTTCCTCACTTTTAAGCGGTACAACTCTTTTGTTGTTATTCACGGTCGTATCCATCTGGCGGCAAATTCATTTTGATTTAACAAAAACTCTAATGGAAGTAAAGAGATTTAGAGGGTTAAGGCTAAACCCTTTTAAAATTACTTTGTCGCCAAAGATTGTATCCATAGGTTTTATAAAGGAATAATAACACATTTTTAACCTGTACAAAAAATGATACATAAAAGTAAAAATATAACTTTCACAGTTATATTTTGTTATCGATACTTTTTTTAGTCGTTGATTATATTATAATTATAAAAGGTAAAATTAATCACATTAAATTTGCGCTAGGCGCCAGGATTTAGTTTAGATCGCCTAATTATAAAATAACATATGTATGAAAAATATTCTAGTCTTTGTTAACATGGATACGATTCGTTTTATACTATACAGAGAATAAAGTGTAACACAAACTGAATGTAGGAATATAAAGTTCCTATTTATTAACCACGAATACAGTTTATGGTGCAGACTCGGTTGCTAGCGCCATCTGTGGGCGAACTTTGTCTCAGCAAAGTATAAAAATGTATTGTGAGATATGCGTGCTATTTTCTGAATGTGTTGATTTTAACAAGAATTATTGAGAAAATGATAACATGGAAGTAATTGGAAACGGTCTTTGATTCATAGATAGGTATTATTCAGTTTTATGTTAAAATATTTTAAAGTACGTTAACATTATAAGAGTTACGATTTAAAAAATAATAGTTAATGTAATTTTTACTACTCATTTCATTTTCTAAATGTTAACATTACAATGTATGTGAACATTACATAGATAAAAAAGTGTTTCAAAAAATGTGAGAATGTGTCATGTTATGCGGAAGGTTTCTCTCAAAATAACCATTTCACCGAACAGAATTGATAAGGCTTTATATCGATCATCTCAAAGTTCCTTTGCTAAATATTTCGCAACTTGAAAGGTTTCGACCGCTTATGAGAAATTCCCACAGATCTTTGTGAATTATTTAATACATAAAATTAATAAACCAAATGAATAATTTATGACAAATGATTTAGAATTTAATAATGAATTACTGTCAATATTTTTAGGGCTAATTAGTACCTATTTAAATTTGTATTTGAAATTGAATTCTTCTTAAAACATGTAATAATTCAGAGTAAAATAAGCTAATATCATTCAAGAGTTTAAGTATAGAGTTAAAGTTTAAGTAAGAGGTATCGTGATAAGTAAGAATGGCATTTAAACTAATTTAGCAAAGAGTACAAGAAACGAAATGAAAATCGTATTATAACAAACCAAGGCAGCTGATACGTTCATTCAAACTGTGGTTTGGGATACGCACAGCCGATCTCTTAAAGCTCCGTAAAAAATAATTTATTGTAATAAGTCGTCGTGAACATTCGCCACCGCTCGGCTCATCTTACCCCGCACCCTCCACCTCTCTACGGAACGTATACTCAACACGACTGCAATGCCTCTACAAGCATTCAGTTGACTCGCCGCAGCGTCGAGGCACGGTCGCGCCACTCGACGCTCTGAACGGACGAATGTTTCAGTGATTACACGTTTATCACTTCGCGTTTTAAAAACAACTTACGAACTGAACAAACTATTATAAGTTACAACTATTCAATGTGTGAAAGCTATCTTTAAAAATACTTTGCGTGGACGTTTAGTGACTGTTTTTCTTATGTTTCGCCTAGTGTGAACTGTTACGTGAAAAATTTGTTTACGTTTCGAACGACAAATTGGACTGTGAAAAATTATCTCATCATGTGCATCTATCATATTACAAGGACTATTTGTTAAATTGACCGACATAAAGTTCTAAATTGATGGATACTTCACATCCGGCCAGGGGAAGCAACACACGAATGCCGACGGAAAAAACATGACACTGAGCTTTCCGTGTCTTGTTTTCCTTCTTCCTTGATATTTGATTTTTATCATAATGGCTGTTCAACTCGCATCTTTAAGAAAGCTACATTTTGGACAAATCTTGTTTTGGTTTGTTATTGGACTAAATGTGGCTAATCAGAGCTCGTTGCCACTGAAATACGAAGCTCCGGATGATTGTCAATGGTGGCTGAGAGGGCCTAATGATGCTCACGAAGTTTCTCTCACTTGTAAACTTCGTACAATTAATAGTGAATTTGATACGACGAACTTCAGCGTAATACCATCGGAGCATACTACATCACTGAGGATAGAGTGCAATGAAGAAATGATGTACAAAAGCTCATTAGATGACCGCAGTTTCGCGCATTTAGTAAAACTGCGTGAACTTGTTTTGGATAACTGTAAAATTGGAAGATGGCCGCCTGGTGTACTCTCCGGATTGAGAGACCTCCGAAATTTAACGATCCGAACGAAAAACACTGAGTGGGCCGCTATGAGTTTAGAGATAGCATCAGAAAGCTTTACGGCTGTTCGACAGTTGGAAAAGTTGGACCTCAGTTTTAACAACATTTGGTCGTTCCCTGAAAATTTGTTTTGCCCCTTAACCAACTTGGTGTACTTAAATGTGTCATCAAATAGACTTCAAGATGTAAGCGATTTGGGTTTCCGAGAAAGGGCTATGCATCAAGCATTAATTAGTGAACAGGATGGACCGGCTCCTTCATCGGCATCGTTGTCACATGCTGCGTGCTCTCTAGATATAGAGGTTCTCGACGCATCTAGTAATCACTTCGTTTTAATGCCAGAAAATGGTTTCATGGCACTTCGAAGACTTAAAGAACTCCATATACATGACAATGAAATATCTATGGTAGCTGATAAAGCCCTCTCTGGCTTAAAACAACTGCAAATAATAGATTTATCTAATAACAAAATCGTCGCTCTTCCACAAGATTTATTCAAAGATAGTAGACCTGTTATCAAAGAAATATATCTACAAAATAATTCTATAAGTGTGCTTTCACCAAGTCTTTTCGCTAATTTAGATCAATTGTTGGCTTTGGATTTATCTAATAATCATCTAACTAGCACATGGATAAATGAAAATACATTCACTGGTTTAATAAGAATGGTATTGTTAAACTTATCTAACAATCGATTAACCAAGTTGGATCCCAGAATTTTTAAAGACCTTTACACACTACAAATTTTGAATGTTCAACACAACATGTTAGAAAACATTGCTGCAGACACCTTTGCACCAATGAATAACTTGCACACTTTAATCTTATCGTATAATAAAATATCCCATATAGACGCTTACGCCCTAAATGGATTATATGTATTGTCTTTGCTATCTATAGACAATAATCATCTTGAGGAACTTCACCCAGAGGCATTCCGAAATACGTCGTCGCTGCAGGATTTGAATTTAAATGGAAATCGTTTGAAGAAAGTGCCCATAGCGCTAAGAAATATGCGATTACTGAGAACTCTTGATCTTGGAGAGAATCAGATAACATCATTAGAAGAGCCTGGGTTTGTTGGCTTACATAATGTATATGGCTTACGTCTTATTGGAAACAAAATAGAGAATATCAGTAAAGATGTTCTTTCAGATTTGCCTACTTTGCAAATTCTGAATTTAGCCCGAAATAAACTTAAGCATATAGATACGAATGCTTTTGAAACATTAACAAATTTACAAGCCATAAGACTGGATGCAAACCAACTCACAGACATCCAAGGCCTTTTCGTAAATATACCATCTCTGTTGTGGTTAAACGTGTCAGATAACCAAATAGAATGGTTTGATTACGCAGTTATTCCCGGAGGACTTCAATGGTTAGATCTTCATAGCAACAACATCAAAGAACTGGGGAACAACTACCGTCTCGACAAAGAACTGCGATTACAAACATTAGATGCAAGTTTCAACAAAATGACAAAGATATCTACATATTCTATTCCCAGCAGTGTCGAGCTTCTGTTCTTGAATGATAATCAAATTACGCAAGTTGAAGCTCAAACTTTTGTTGGAAAAACCAATTTAACGAGAGTCGATTTGTATGCAAATCAGATAACTAGCATGGATCTCAATGCGCTTCGTCTAACTCCGGTCGATCCAGGGCGGCCCCTGCCCGAATTTTATATTGGAGGAAATCCTTTTCAGTGCGACTGTACAATGGAGTGGTTACAACGAATCAACAAACTTGATCACCTTAGGCAACACCCTAGGGTTATGGACTTAGAGAGTATATATTGCAAGTTGCTATATAATAGAGAAAGAACTTATATTCCACTCATAGAAGCGGAATCGTCTCAGTTTTTGTGTACATATAAAACTCATTGTTTTACGTTGTGTCATTGTTGTGATTTTGACGCGTGTGATTGTGAAATGACGTGCCCATCGAACTGTACGTGTTATCATGACCAACCATGGTCAGCTAATATTGTGGACTGTTCTGCAGCAGGGTATTCTGAGATACCCAACACGATACCTATGGACGCTACTGAACTATATTTAGACGGTAATAATTTCGGTGGTTTAACGAGTCACGCTTTTATCGGGCGAAAAAACTTAAAAATATTATACGCTAATAATTCTAACATCGATGCATTGTATAATAATACGTTTAGTGGACTAAAACGCTTAACAGTGTTGCATTTAGAAAAGAACAATATAAAAGAGTTACTGGGTTTCGAATTGTCTCCCCTCGAGAATTTGCGAGAGTTGCACCTACAAGACAATAAAATACATTACATCGACAATCGAACTTTTATGGAGTTGAGACATTTGGAAGTTTTGCGCTTAGAAGGGAATAGCATTTACAGCTTTGCTGTGTGGCAATTCACGATGAATCCGTATTTGGTAGAGATAAGCCTCTCTCGCAATCCATGGTCATGCGATTGCCAGTACATGCAAAAGTTCCGAAATTGGTTCAAAAACAATCTTGGCAAAGTGGAGGATTCCGATAAAATCACGTGTATATTTGATAACGTGACGAATGCGGTGGGACCGCACATGGCCGACTTTAACTCCACGATTTGTACGAGTCACGTCGGTGGAAGCTCATCTATAATTGAGAACCAAGTCATAAATGATTATCTTCCGTTATTGCTGATATCGCTCTGTGTATTTGTAATAAGCTCCGCCTTAATATGCGGCATATTTTACTGGCGACGTGAACTACGAGTTTGGGTTTATTATCACTGCGGATTCAGGCTATGTTATAAAAGTACCGCTTTCGACGACGAGGCCGATAAAGATAGACTATTCGACGCCTACATCAGTTACAGTGTTAAAGATGAGGCATTCGTCGCTCAGATGTTAGCGCCCGGCCTAGAATCTTCCGACCCGAGTTTTCGACTTTGCTTACATTATCGCGATTTCAACGCGTCGGCCTACGTGGCAGATACGATCGTAGAGGCCGTGGAATCATCAAAAAGAACTATTATAGTCTTATCCAAAAACTTTATCAATAACGAATGGTGTCGATTCGAATTTAAAACGGCTCTACATGAAGTTCTCAAAGAGAGGCGAAGAAGACTGATAATAATATTACTAGGCGAGCTACCGAACAGAGACATCGACCCTGAGTTGAGATTGTGTTTGAAAGCGAATACGTGCATAGAGTGGGGTGATAGGCAGTTCTGGCAGAAACTAAGGTTCGCGATGCCAGACTTAAGGAAGTGTCAATATCATCGTTCGACTGTGAATATTTACGCGTCGGTGTCTCCGGTGGGGGCCGGGCGGGCGCCGGCGCCGCCCCCTCCACCGCCGCCCGGCAAGCTGCCGCCCTTGCTGGCGGACGGGCTCGCCGACAGGCTGGCCATGCCGGCCGGCGTGCACGCACGCGACTCACATCCCCACCGAATGCCGCCGCATGCGCAGCTCTGGGCGTAGCGTATGCTCCAACGCAGGTAATTAACTGCAACGCTAAAGCGTATTAGTCCAACAAAGTGATAATTATGTTTAAGATGTTCCATTTTTGTATTTAAATAGGATTTATAAAACTGCATTTATTTGTATATTATGGATTGTTTTCCTAATTTCTGCGATAATATTTCTAGGTGTATCGATAGGCTTGTACATATAATGGTTCTAAAGTAGTTATATTTAATAAAAAGAAACATAAATTGATCGCTTAAATTATTATAATGCCAAAGTTTAAAACTTACAATATTGATGTACAGATGCATTTATTTTCAAATGTTAACTAAACTATTGTCATAAGAAAGTATGTAAATATTATGATTTCATTTTTGTATATATTTGTAAATATGAAAATATTATCAAAAGAAACCGAAATATATACATTTCAAATTTTATTTTATTTTGTTTCATTTATTTTCCACTTTTGTTATCACACGTTATGTTAGTTTATTTCTTTTTATTTCATAAATACATTAAAAATTCTACACCTTATAGGATATGATCAGATAACTCGAGGTCATGCCTTACACACGCGTTAAATTTTGAACGATCGTACACGATACTAAAGCATTCATTACTAAACCTCTTAGTACCATTAAGTTGGAAATTCATTGAATAATAATGAAGTTCGCTGCCAACACAAACTACTCCTCTGAAGTATCCAGCATAATGTTAAATTGGTAACTGTGCAAACATTATTGAAAATTAAAACTTCTAGGTTAGGTACTTTGAAGGAAACTGAAGCGTAAGTAAATTTATGAAACGTGAACGTACAACAAAAGTACTAGGCCAGTTAAATAAGTATTTTTAAGATATTTTCAACATAAATGTTTACGTTTACAGGCAACTTATTAGAACAAATCAAAGGAACTACCATTAAGAAATTACATATTATATTAGAGTATTCAATATCAAATAATAACCGATTTAAAACGTATTCAAACATAAAGAAAAGTATTCCTTAGGCCAAATACACATAAATTATTACATTATTTGACATTACTGATCATCGAATCTTAATGTAAATATTAGAAATGTAAAACGAAATATCAAATTTAATTAACTTAATCAATTATCAAATGTTGTTCTGAAGTAGGATCAGAAATACTTAGGCCAAATACACATAAAAAATTACATTATTTGACGTTACTGATCTCCAAAGTTAACATACTGATATGTAAACTTTGTAGATCTACTTACTATTACTTAACATCGAATCTTAATGTAAATATTAGTAATTTAAAACAAAATAACAAATTCAGTAAAGTTAATCAATTATCAAATGTAATGGTGTTCTGAAGTAGGATCAGAAATAAAAGCAACACTTTAAACAAGTTTACTAAACTAAGACTGGAAAGTTTCTTCAATATGCTAAAAAGGTAATTACAAAGACAAATTTACTTACTTAGGAGCGGCAAAGGATGTTTGATTAGTTAAGAATATTTTGAGACGAAATAACTTTGAAAATGTTGAGAGAAGGCTAAGAGAATATTTAATTTAGGTACAGTTTTGAATATTCTTACAATGAAACATAAAACTTTTATTCTAAGAACGATTACTGTTTAAATTACAGCAATATTCGTTATAACAATATAATATGAAGATTTGAAATGTATTATTAAAGGCATTGATGTACATTTTCGTAGTTAAATTTCAGCGGTAGGATGGTCATGGCTATTTTACAATAGCAATGTATTTAGCTACTGATATGTCTAATTATGTTAATTTTGAAAATATTGCCAGATATGCTAAATACTTACTCAATAAATTTTTTTCAAGTAAATAAAAGCACTAAAATTAAAATTAATATACGAAATGATACCTAAATAAAAATATTATATAGTGTAAGTAAGGAGCTCACTCACAGCTTTATTCATTCTGTGTGATTTGATACGTCGATGTGAAATAAAATGATAGATTAATTTATTAAACTTTTTTGTCGTCACTTAACCTAACTCCGTTGTATTTTTGCTCCACTGCTAAATATAGATTGCCCTTCACTTTTACTTTAGATCTTAGCAATTACATATAATATGAAGATTACAACTCAAGGATTTTTTTCTTCTTAAACAAGGCTCATCAACATAACTTTAGTAACAAAGAAAGTGGAAAGCCAAATTAATAATATTTAATACTACATAACAATATTACGACGATCAAAGACCGTGACATTATTATCATTGTATTGAGACTAAATCCTATAACTTCTGCTGTATTCAAATTATTATCTCGATAAGCCCTTTGGCCCCGAGTGTTCAAGGCCGGTTGTCTTTAGATGGTAATCCCGACTTTGTCCTCTGACCTAGATACTGAGCAAAACATTACCGATGTCAGAGAAATGTATGTGCGTAATACGTACTATGAATTGAAATTACGTAGGAGACAAAAATAATAATTGCGACATTTTTTCTTAAAAATATAAGCTTAATATAATATTATTTTGGATTAATCGTATTAAAAGCGACGACTAAGACTAGCGACGACGAAGAGACGACTTTTTAGTATAAATATTCAATACATTAAATATTGGTAGAATTATACGTTTATGTCGGGTTGCCAACCCAATATATGGCCAAACCACCAACCAAAATATGGCCGTAAAAGACTGCTATTTAAATAATAATTTACTAAGATACTAGTTTAAATGTAAAATATTACTTAAAATTATCATTTTCGTACAAAGAATGATCGCGAATATGTTTGAAGTGCGGTGAAGGGAGGCATAAGATATAGCGTCAATTGAGTTGTAAATATTTTGAACTAACTTCATATAAGACTTCTGTCCTAACTTGACTTAATATCGGCTACTATCTTTTCATTCACTCATATTCACTATCAATGTATAAACTAAAACTAAGTAGGCAACTTGTTCAACCCACTGAACATCACAGATCGTAAGAAAACATCGTACGTAATCAAAAAAAGTTGGAACTGGTTTCATCCGGCTATATCCACTTATATCCAGTGCGGTACCTCATCAACTCATGAAAGTGCTATTATCTCGACGCGGACAAATCAAAACGAAATCAGCATCGGTTATTTTTGGCGTTCGCACCCTTATCAAAACGACAGCCAGCGACGGGTCAGCATAGAAATAATGGGAAAACTTGTTTTTACGAGCTCCAAGCGAGCGGACGGTATGTCGCATCATTTTATCAGATACCGTATATTTATGTCTCCAGTGAATAAAAATAAATGTAGATAACAGAAAGATTTCTCAATAGTTTGAATTTTAAACACTTTCTTTCGTGTTCCGGAAAATTCTTCTCGAGAAAACTATGTACAGATTAGTATTCAACGCATTCGTGATAAGCTTAAAGTACTTGAATCTGCATAGTGCATTACGTACTTGAAAGGAATGCGCTGTCTTAGCGAAATGTAATCCGGTAAGACTACAGAAGTGTACATTTATAATATAAAAGCATCTATACAATCCTTGTTCAAATGCTTAAAGGAAAAATTGCAAACAAATTTATTCGCTACCATAATATATTATTAAGATCTTTTCGGTATAGGTCTAAAATACCTTGGTTCTGAGTCATTTTACAAAAAAATATTATAAAAAATGTACGTGATAGCAAAAAACGAAAAGTAAATCTGTTTAACTCCTCCTGTTTGTCATATTTTCATTTAAGGAGGATTTTGTGGCAGACCGGTAAAATCGAATGTTAAACTCCCTACAGATATTTTTTTTTATTTAATTTAAACTTATCTTTTAAAATTGATATAATATGAACCATAAAAAAAATCATAGACGATTTGTTTCTTCAAAACTTTAAGCTCATTATGCTTAGACCTACTTTTCTCTTAGCTTAGTAAGATTTAAATGTACTAAATTTGTGACTTATATAACGCTAGATTATTCCGTATATGAATGTCGAGAGATTGGAGATTGTTGCTATTAACTAACACGCAAAAGCTTTCGGGATCAAACTTCAACTAAACAGACGTCTAAGTCATGATGACTCTGTATATTTAAGCTCCACATCGTATGTGGAATTTATCAGAAAATAATTGTCTAAAAAATGAGTGAAGAAAATGTTTCTTATGCGTTATTTCATATATTTAAAAGATTAGTTGAAAGAAAAATTAGTTTTGGATGAAAACGCATACCTAATTTTTCATTCAACTATTTAGCCACTCAAAGCATTACTACTTTAAAGAAATACAAGTTAAACGTGATTTTCTATAATTTATTTAAATTAATGGATACGTACGAGACCGTTATTAAAAATAGCCGTATAAATTAACTGCACTTACAGTTTCATACTTGATTTAGTACTCGCCAACTGGCATGAACGTTAATCAATCTAACGAGCTAATTCTCATCGTATCAAATGCATGAATAACCGCTTAGTAATATAAGGACTTAAGACTTTGTAATTCTAGAACGCTGGCTAGAACCCGGAAGAATTCCGTGAGAAAATTTTGCCTGTTAACAAATATTAGTATCTTTGTATTTATGGTTTTATAGTTGCTATTTCAGCTATTGAAAGCTAGGTATTTTGTTCCTAATGTTTAAAATTGAAAGAAAGATTTTACGGTTACTATACTTTTATTTTATGGCTATAAGCCATATTACACCGCTAGACTTAACAATAACCTTTTTACACTAAGAGGAGACACGTGCCCAACAGTGGGACAATAATGGGTGTATGAATAAACAAGGCATATAAGTAGTAAATTTATTGAAGATAACTGACTGTAGATACCTATTTACGACATTAATAAATAATGTAAAGGGTTCTCAATTGTCGCTTTAGTTCTTCATTGCGTTTTATTCACTCGCTTAGTTTTAAAGTTCTCAGAAAACTTCTAAGAATTTACTATAGATTTACAGGAAATCCCACAAGGTCTTTCCTTTGAGACTAAGGAATATAAAAACATGGATAACTTTGCATAAGAATTGGAGTAATAAAATTGAGAAACTATGTTTGACGGAGTATTTTAAGACATTATTACTCGACTTGGTTAGAACGAGGGTAGTATTTTTCACGCGCCCAAATAGCTTGACGATATGTTACATAATTATAATTATGTACTAGCTGAGCCGGCGAACTTTGATTCGCCTAAAAGTTAAAAATCTTAAGTTATCAGTGTTGCTTGACTGTATTATGCATGTATAAAACAAACGTTTAAATCACTCTATCTATTTAAAAAAGTTGCATTAAAATCCTTAGCTTAGTTTTAAAGATTCATAGGGACAGACAGCGCGAAGCGACTTTGTTTTATACTATGTAGTGATGACATATCATTGGAATCAACTTAGTTTGGAAAGTGATATAGATTATATAATTTTTCAATATAATGCCTGCGTTCAGAGACAAGGGAGGAGGTAGGAAATAGACCATTAAAATTATATCACGTGTTATAATTTGACAACAACTCCGATAATGCTTTTATTAAAAATAAATTATTAAAATCAAATATCCTACTACAAATTTAAGTTTTAGCAGTCGGGTTTGTTTCATAATAATACTACTACTAGTAATTATTATATTAATAGGTGAAGCAAAATTACTTGAAATTGATTACATTTTATTTGAATTTGAGAAATATTCGTCTACTTAGGTCAATATGAAGATTAGTTTTTTAATTTATATTACGGTCGAATTTCGACCGATGCGGTGACTAGTCATAGATCAGTTAACAGTCATTTCTTGAATTGAGAAACTATCAAAGATTATTAACAACCCATTACTATTTATGCAATATTACTGTTAGTGTGAAAATTACGAACGCAAAAGGATAAGGGATAATGGAATTAGTTTTATAATTTAACTTAGTTTATTGTTTAAAAGGGATACCCGCAGAGATAGCATTATCTGGTATAAAATTTAGTTTTGAACATTTGTGTGTTTGAACTGATATAACGAAGCCACAAGTATGTACCGGAGTTTGGAATTTAGTACCGAGGGTCGAATATTCGATGTCGTATAATTTTATGAAACTTGAGTTTCGAAGCGTTATTCTATTTTGCTCACATTATGCAAGGATTTGTTCTAATATTGGAGCGAAATGAGTTCGTAAAGCTTCTCAAGATAATACAATATACATAGTGCGTATTAATGTGATAAATTCAAAGGGTTCTATTTTGTACAATTATAGTGCGTTCTAAGCTAGTGTTTTGAAATTTCAAAGGATTTTGTGTAAACTATGAAACACTACTAAGTTATTCCCGCGGGTTAACCCATTTCTGTCACGCCCACTGTAATGAGTATCCCATATGCTAATGTAGGTCATAAAGTAATGATAATGATAAATTGCTAGCGGCGACGTACTTATTTAGCTAAATCTAAATAAAATATAGAGCAGTGATAGCCTAATGGTTGAAACTTTATGTGCGTATTAGAAATTAATTATCACTGCTTTTCAGTGAAGGAAAACATCGTGAGGAAACCTACATACCCGAGAGTGCTTTAAAAAAAAGTTCTCAGATGTGTGAAGTCCACCAAATCACACTTGCGCGGTGGGCTATGGCGTAAAACACTCTCATTCTGAGAGAAGACGCGTGCCCAGCAGTGGGACGATAAAGGGTTGTATCCCCAAAATAAATACCTAAAGATATCTGGTGTCGAAAATAGATGTAATATAATCACAGAATAAAATTGATATGCCTCTGTTAGTGTCTGAATCTAAAGACGGTTCATAGCAGACTATAGCTGTACCACACTCTTTAAAACAACACAGCGGTATATTAGTGTAACACGGCAGAGATTTGTATGTCAGTATTACCCTTACAATCGGACTAAGTATAAGTGCTACCAAATTCGTATTTTTCAGTATGTATTTTTGCTTTTTTCCGTTCCCAACAACATTTTCAGCGTAGATACAATAGACACATACAAGTACAGGAATTCCAAAGCCACAAATTATATCTGATTATTTTGATGTCTGCTAAGTCTGTTATCTAACCTAATACCCGAAGGTTCATAAACATAAAATATAATAATGACCTTTATTGTATTTAAAGTGTTGGATATTTCGTATAAATATGCCCGAGCAATTGTTATAATAAGCACAAAATTTACCTTTTCATAAAATGAAATCATATTTTAATAGTCTTTAAAAACTACATACGCATTACGCCTCCTTGAGTCGAACTTAGAGAAAACATTAAAAACACATTTATACTTTCCTCTTTATACAAGTAATCAAAGTCCGAGGAAATACGTCTGAGCAATTAATTACATTACAGAAAATTTAAATCCTATTTTCGAAATTAAATCATGTATGAGTAGCGTTAAGTCTTAAAACATAGTAAAGGATTCGCATTACACGAGGCGGAAATACGACTTAGTGGAGCTGAACTTAGGAAAAACTCATTTAAAGGGATTTAACTCGGAAGCTCGCTCTACTTCAATGCTTTCCACAATCTAATAGAACAGACTGTTTAAATATGCTCTGGCCCCAAATGGTTTAATTACATTTTGTATGGCAAATCGCTCTTATAGCACTATTTTATATAACATAAGATAAAATAATCACTTATTCGATCTTCTTACACATACACATTTGGTTATTATACAAGAGTACAATATAACAAAAAAGAAAAAACAGAAAACAGTGTGCAATGCATCACGAAATGGACACTGCTCAGCATTATGTAGGCATCCGAAGACGGCCAGTGCTGATCTTCCGCAGTATCCAACGGGTGACGACACGACGTATTATTTAAAGAAAAATCCTTTTACTATACTAATATAATCTAAGCACATTAAAAAAAGAAAAAAATATATGATTCAACTTAATGGTTGCAATGGATGAAGGCATAATTGTTATAGAATGCCTACTGCGTGTTTCTACGACAAACATCCCTTTATTTTTTTTACCTAATTAAAGTAGCAAACGACAACAATAACAAAACGCAAGAACTGTTTTACGCTAGAAATAGGTGTGGCGGTGGTACTTCCCCGGCCAAACAACACTGGTTCTACCACCTTCAAAACCTTATTTTCGCATTATAATCTCGTTAAGAGATGTTGTCATGAGGGAAGTCCAAGTCCTCAGAGGTAGGAACGCATCAGTATTTAGGCTCTGGTCATATAAATTCTATTTAGGATTGATTGCAGAGGTCCTTTAACGGCAGTGGTCACTCACTATCATGCACAGGCATTATTTTCTCTTTTATAATCAAACCTAGCCTAAATGATGGAAAAAAGTACCGCCGCCTGTACATTTGCAATGTCAGAGGAGTAACAATCGTTATTTATTATAACGTTAAATATCCTTATTCATGAGATTGAACGCATACGAACCGTGCATTTCATCTTATAGTCAGTCTTTACTGCTGCTCACGGAGATCTGTAAGCAACTTCGTGCAAAACAAGGGTCCAGTCTAAAGTCAATCAGAGATGCGTTGCTACTTCTGAGGACTTAGATGGTTGCCTCCAATAAAAATGAGGCGGAAACCACACCATTCCACTAAAATGCAAGCGTCATGCTAGGAATAGTTGTGGCGATTGTACCTAACCGGTTCAACCATATCTACCACGTTTAAAACTTAGACTTGAACCCGTCGTCAACCCATTATTGTCCCACTGCTGGGTACAGGTCATCTCTCATAATGAGAGGGTTTTAGGACAAAAACTACTGCCCTGGCCAAGTGCGAATTCATAGACGTACTTTTTAGGGAACACCTAGATACAAGTTAGTAAATATATTTTGTGTACATTCTTGGCTATAACTTATGGCTATCTTTCAGTGCTTATTCCTAAATCAGTTGTCTCATTAGGTGTCATTTAAAATAAAGCGTGTGTGTAATATATTACAAATTGTTATATTATGTCTCGGCAAAAGCATTATAAAATACATTTTTATCTTAAAAGTTTACTAGCACATATCTAAATCAAATAAATATAAAATGCCGTAACGATCTATAAAATATGCGACTGTTGTGTATAAATTATGCTAATTAGCAATGATTGCGTATTAATTAGAAATGGCCATTCATTTTAAATCTATGTCCAATTTTGTATGATATGAAGGTGTTCATTAATTAGTTGTTGGTACCTAGGCGACTGAGCTTCGATACGCGTGTTTATTTTGACAACAGATATATCATAGTAACGAAGACAGTTTTTCGGTGTTGGTAACTAATGTTACAATATTAAAAGGTGTTACATAAAAAATCAATTGGTTTAAAATTTGATTAGTATAAAGTTGATTCCGAAACGTTAATTCAATTTGTGGTTGTCACCGATATTGACAACTCATTATGGAGTGCGACTTGCAAACATGGAAGTCCCTCTCTTAGAGCAAAAGAGGCTTATTCCATAATCCATCGCGCTGCTCAAATACTAAGTGTGTTAGAGAACTTTAATATTTATGTATAGTTTTAGTCGTAAGATACATCGAATAAGTTACAGCTAGGTGGAGCTCGTATCTCTTTCCATAACTCAGAGACGACTAAAGAACGTACTATACTGCGCCAGTGGATTGGAGATGATCCAGTGCCATTTCGATAAGACTTAACAAATGCTGTGTAGTCCCTAGACTACTAGTAATATCTACTAACTATTAAACTTCAAACTTTAAAACACCTATGTCGTTATTGGTGACTAAAAGAGTAATCAATTTTTTTAAAGAAATAATAACACCATCTGTAAGATGTAGACTCACGATAGCTATACGGGATGCAGTAATTCTATAAAGGCACCCAAAACGATTTAGATTTATAGAAATTCGTGGAAAACAAGAACTCTAGTTGGTTAATGGAATTCCGTCATGCATTGAACAAAAGACTTCGATGGTACTAAAATAGACGTTCCTAAGAATTGCTAGCAACGAGAAACTTAAAAGTTCTCGGTTAGTTGTTGTACTTGTATGGAAAGTAGACTGAATAAGGTATAAAATTAAAGTTTAAGAAGAGTACACGAATCGCTAAGATCGTTTGCTCAAGCCAGATGTTTAATACAAAGTAGGTCGACGGTTAGCGCGATTTTTTCTGTACAGGCAAATAGAACTACTGGCAGAAAAGAAGACGTAATAAGAGATACGATTAAATTTTAAGGTACATGAATTATTAAGATCATATGCTGGATCCAGATGTGTCTCAAGACAAATTAATAAGGTCAAATGTGGAGGTACTTCATGTAGTAAAATATTAAAATGATATTATTATCGAGACTAGTCACACGTCGCAACGGTCGAAATTCGTAATTCAACTCAAAAACTAAACTTGATATTGTCCAAATTATTTCCCAAATTCAATTACATTGTATTAATTTTCAAAATTTTAATACACCCGAAAGGTATAAAGAGGTTCAATTGAAAACGCTGCTTTTTAAAGCAATAACGGGTATTTTGACAAAGATATCTGTCGTTTTTGAAGTTATGTGTTTTCATAGTAAGAGATTCATTTTTTTCGTTTATTATTTATATGTTTGTAACAAATGGACGATAGTGTGTGTAATGTCTTTTCAGTTGTTTTTATGTATGTTAAATGCATTATTTAAAAAATATTAGCTTTCCGTGCTCCTTCTCTACGTCAACTACAACCGTGGAAAATTTCATACTCCTCCGTCCGCGACAAGTATGTTAAAAACGTAACCCAAGTATTTGCTTCTCGTATTAATACATAGATATGTAACTAAGGTTCTATGTTTACGATGACAATTAAAAATGTTATAAGATATCTTAATGTATATCGCATATTTTTGTGTACTTCGTCAATTGTCGACCCTTGTAATGGGTATTGGATAAAACTTATTCCAAAGGGATTTTCTGTATTTAAAATGACGTTAGCTTCCTTAAATAATCACGTTAGTTTACTTGTTGGAAACGGTAGACTTTACAAAAGAGCCATCTGCTGTAAAATGCCATATGGTACGACAAAAGACGTATGCGCAATTTAATAGCATCCTAGTCTCAAAGCGAACCCCGATGAATAACGTCGTTTAAATACAAACACAACATGAAAAAATGCATATTGTCATTCGATAATCCTTTACGTACTCTAGAGATGTCACCGAAAGAGATCAGCTTTCGCCTAGGCAACGGTATTGGGTTTGCGTAACTCAATACAAAATGTTTACCTCGCGTATCATCGCGTAAAATAATGTTTTACCAGCAGCGCAATAGGGTACAAATTCGACTTCTTCCCAAATGGAATTCCAACCACAGACCGCAAAACAAGGACAATCGAGGACAAAAGCGGCACAGATAATGTCCCATCCCTTAATCACATGCACCGTTGCTCTCGAAAAATATTTAGTAGATCTTAATAGAGAATCATTGAAACGCATTTATTTGTTCACAAATCTATTTTGGCCCACACAAAAATTGCTTACGTATTTATAACCAGCTAACATTATTTCCTCCGAGCAAACCTGTTGAAATGTAGAAATTTCGACCCAAACTATAAATGTCCAAAGTCGCGTTCTAAATTGGTATACAAAAAATGTTGTTAGGGACGTGAATTTTAGTAATTTAACCGATTAGTTCAGTGTTAATTACAATAGTTAAGATGACTCATACGCTATTCGGCGTCGTTAATTCGATCTGAATGTTTCGAGAATTCGAGTGGCGTTGACTATGAGAATTTTCGAGGTGCAGTAAATAGCTCCAGCGAGAACGTCATTATGAGTTCATTTCTAGTTTCCCAACATTAGAGTTGGATGTCATTTTAGTGTCCTTCCTATAATAAATCTTTTAAGCGTGTCAGTGTGGTATGTGGAGGCTAGTTAAACAAAAATATTCATAAATCCCTCGTAAAACTCAGCAAAAGTCGTCAACCCATTATTGTCCCACTGCTGGGCACGGGTCTTCTCTCGGAATGTTTTAGGCCATAGTCAACCGCGCTGGCCAAGTGCGAATTGGTGGACTTTACACACCTCCGAGAACTTTTTTTTTAAAGAACTCTCGGGTGTGTAGGTAGGTTTCCTCACGATGTTTTCCTTCACCGAAAAGCAGTGATAATTAATTTCTAGTACGCTCATAAATCAGTGGTGAGCGCCTGGGTTTGAACCTCGGACCTCCCGATTAAGAGGACAAGTTTCAACCATTAGGCTATCACAGCGAAGGTAATTATGCTGTAAGATATTTAAGTGGATATTTAAGATGCAAGGCTTTCGACATGGAAATAGTCCGAGTTGCTAAAGTAATTTAGTTTGTGTTTGCTTGTAGAAATCTAATAATAATTAATGCAACCGTTTATAAATCTCTTTTTAAAGTCTAGACTAAATTAAACGAGTACTGCGAGTAAGTACCGCTTTGCAAATTGTTTTTTAAGACCCGTTCTTACACAATGTTATCTATCTAGAATCTAGACAAGATGCGCATTAAATGTAGTTTCATAGCTTATGTACAAAACTCAGACAAATTACCTTTTTTATAAATGTAGGGAATACCACCACCACACCTATTTCCAACGTGAAGCATTTCTTGCGTTTCAATGGAAGGGTGTGGTTGCCGGCACACTTTTATATGAGACGATCATCTTAGTCCTCAAGAGTAGCAACGCATCTGTGATTGACTTCAGGTAGAGCCCATGTTCTGTTTAGAGTTACTCACAGATGTCCATGGGCGGCAGTAGCTCGTTTGCTACTTCAATCAAATATATAAAAAAAATTACCCAATTTCTTTCTATCAAGTTATTATTAGTAATAGATTATTCTTATTATTATTTTTTTCACCAGAGTCAACAAATTTCTCCTAGACTATAAAATATATATTTTTTATTATAAATAGGTTGAAAAACAAGATATTTATTACATACGAGCTCTTTATAGAGATTAGAAACCCAACGTTTGGGTTTGATGTATGAATAATCCTTAAGCTAGTATATGGTTGAGATAATCCAGAGGTAGTTTCGAGCACCGAACGCCTATAATTGACAATCTAACTTGATATATAGGTTTTGGGAGACTTGAAGTAGTTGGATGAAATACAGCCACTTGCGATCCTGAGGGATTGCAAATCGTTCTGTTATATGTTTCGATTCATGATGTGACCAACATTTAGAATGTAATGCAACTGAAGTCAATAACGTTATATAAATTTTTTAATTGGCTTTAAAAATTAAGAAATTCTCAATTCATGTGATATATTTTTTTAGTTTGAACTTTTTACAGAATTTAATGAGGTCATCTAAAACTAGCTGGACCCCGCAGCTTCGCCCGCGTTAAAAAAATCGATATATCGATTGTCCGGTGGGAATAAGATATTCTCCCACACTAAAAAGTAGCCTATATGTTGTTATATATATATAAAAGTAGCCTATATGGGAGTTAGCTCCCTAATAATTTTATGAAAATCACTCCAGCCGTTACGACGTGAAGGAGTAACACTCACAAACTTTATAATATTAGTATTGAGTATTACCGGTATGATTGAACGAGATCTGAAGAGTAGTTTTGGTGTTATTCATTATAATTAACGCGTATTCAACTAATTTCGACTCCATACATCAAAGAACATTGTAGTATTTCGAGGTGGTCCTGTAGAATGATTTTGGTTTTGTTGAAGTTAACCAAAACTAGTTATTTATATAATATTAACACAAATAACATTATAACTCACTAATCAGCTTAAAGATATACAAAAAGTACAACTGACTTCTATATCGCAAATAGTAAAAAATAATTTAGATAAATGTTGGCTTAATATATAGTTTTTAAAGTTGGCGCTCATATTGAACACAGTTGCCTCGTCGCTATAAATAGCTATAATATTTACTTAAATTATTTTTACCTCTTTCTGGCATAGCAGTCGGTTGTAATATTTGGTACTTTTTTATCGTTACCGTTTTAACTGTTATTTTTCTACTAAATCATTACTATTTTATATGAAGCCTACATGAAACTTTTGCTTTCTAATTTAACGCGTTAGGTATTAATCGGTAAAATTAAACAGACATTATTTCTATAGATCGAAATTGCATAGCTGAATAGACTTGCTCAAACATTTACTTATAATTAGCCACACTGTACAAAATAACAAGAGTAACATCATTGAGAGCGTTTTTACACTTGTTAACAAAGGTTCTGCTCATTAAATATTGAGGATACCGTCATAATTTACAATGAGACTGTTCCGCTTAAGCTTGGGGTTATGAAATTTTAATCAAAAGCTACCCTCTCCCGTATTGTAATAGGATCTAGTACGTATATTTCTGCGCCGGTTGTTCCATAAAATGTGTTTTGATTTAATCAAAATAGTTTACACACTCTTGTTTTGACGGAAACATTCGAACGTGTATTAAATTTTGGTCAAAAATACGTTTTGCCATAAATCATTCTAGTCATGGGATATTGATTATTTTGCAAAAAAAACGATCAGGATTTATCAAAACATGCGATAGTTTAAATCATTTTTAAGCTATTTAAATATTTTATTTTATAATGCATGAGATTTTTATAAATAATAAAACAAAATCAAAGTCCAATGACCTTAAACTAAAACCGAAATAGATGATATATGTGTGGTTGTCATTTTCTGACATGGCGCTGACATCTGCTCGATCATTAGGGCCCAAGCGAGCGAAATTAAAAAATGCCCGAAGCTGACAAAAGTTCATTAATTTTAGTTTGTCATACGCTACTAATTTGTAGAATTTACTGCGTGCCACTAATGGCCCAGTTTCCGGCAACATATCACCGAAATATTTAATCCCTTTGAGTCGGTTACTTGTTACTGATTCTGTGAACATATTTATGTGTCAGTTAACAACAATAATCGTTGGGGGCACTCATCAAAAAGAAGTTAAAACTGTTACTCTTTATTTATAGCCTGAAAGTTTTACACTTTAGCGAGTGTGGTCTCCAAAACGATATTTAAAGATTTTGTCGATATTTTGGAAACTTAATTGATCTCAAAATATTGAAAGATCTTGAGTAAAATTCTAGTCTGCTGATATTTGTCTTTAAATACTTTTGTATTTAAAAATCAATCAAAAATACTAGATAATAAGTAACACTGACTTTCAAACTGAGACAGGCATTAGTTTCAAAAATCGCATATCGGGAGTACCCGCTAAGTATTAAAATGTGTCAATTCTACGATAATATTAGTCTAAAATCATATATGGCATCAGTTTGTTAAAAAATATGAAGTCTTAAATGCATCATACCCTGCCTACTCTGTCCATAAAAATGTTGCTAACGCTATTATAATGGCTATATAATTTTCTGTTCTTCCCATTGCGTTAACAATATTTACTGCCGGAGCTAAAAACAAGTCAGCACCTGGTATCTTAACGTGTCAAGTAAATTTCGTTGTGATCATAAATACAAAGATAGTTGTATTTCCTCCTAACGCCTGAGGTCAAATTTAATTATCATGTAGACGATGAATATCTATGAGTTCTTGAACGCCTACAGTTAGGTATAAATCAACTATCCACTCGGCCATGTCGGCTCATATTTCAGCAGCGCGCTTAAACAATGGTTAAAATAATGGTGTCGATGCTCAAAAATAATTATTTAGAACCGTTTTAAATAAATCAATGCATAAAATTAGAGTCTGCTATTATACTTGATTTAGATGACAGCTCATTTGTTACAGACAAATTGTGTTTGGGATGTGAATACCGGATAGAGTATGAAATATGTTTCAAATAAAATTTATATTGTTAACGCCTAAACATGTAAACACAAATGAAATTAAAAATAATTTCTAAGACTATTTTGACACAAAGTTACGATAATTTCTTAACTTATTTAAGTTAAGTCCTATTGATTAAATACTTTAGTAGAAATTGTTATGTAAAAATATCATCAACATTAAGGAATTGAATATAATAGAGAAAAGTTTTACATTACACAATTTCATATCCTCTGCGTTGAATCGTTTTGTATGGCGAAGAAACGACAATGATGCAAGATATTCGTATATTTTTACATTTGTGGACGCGAATGTAGGGAATGCGATTAAGGAAAAATTGCTGTAATAAAAAGGAATAAGAGAGAAAAACATGGTAAGGGAAACTATTATAACAGGCGTTATCTACGGTAATGGAATAAAAAGGGTCCAAATGTTCCTTATAAAAGGCTTGAAAAAAATGGAGTATAAACAAAATAAAATTAAAATGATAAGAGATTTTTTAAAGTACAAATTATGCCAATTTACAACAAATAATAAATTAGAGATATATATTAATCAATATTATAAAAAATACATTTCAAAAGAATAAAAAATATATAGAATAGCTAACATAGTCAAGATTCAGTCGTATTTTAAAATTCGTCTTTTGTAAAACTCTTTTTCAAATCCTACAGTGAGTCAATGTTTCACTCTGAATTAGTTTTTTGCTTTCTCAGTAAGGCATGGTAATTAAGGGAGAGAGACTTTTAGTTTCTTTTTATTTGCTATGCGCGTTAATTACTTATAATGTACATATGTTATATGTTGTTATACTTCATAATTTAGATGTATCCATGTAGTTCATCGCTGCTTCCAAATATTGTTTCTTTCAATACAATGACGAGCAACGGTCTTATACGTATTCACAGGAATAAGCCCTAAACTTATATCAGGATGCAGGGTCTTATGAAGCTTTCGCGACAAATTACCAAGGTGAACGAACCTTAGCGGACCGTGTGACGTTTTTATATTCACAAGTCTGGCACGTATTCGTCACGATTGCGGTTGAAGGCGTCTTTAACATTATGCTTGATGGATCGTGCTAGTACCAGCCCGTCTTTTTATTCCCTTTCTACAATGCCATGATGTGGCACGACATGTTTTTAGAGAAACGACATGGTCTTCGCTGCTTGAGTTCGTTTAATAACGGGAGCTTTGACAAATGACGTTTCATTTTAAAATTTCGTTTCAACGGTGTTATTAGAATTGTCTCTCTTGTTTTATTTTAACCTCAAAATCTAATATCGCGTCTAGTTAAAACTTGAGTGGAAGCATGTAACTTTGTATCTTCTTTGATCCTTTGGATTTCAAAGTATATTAGGATTAGGAATTCATCAAGATTTACTTAAAGGGGAAGATTGGGCAAATTGAAAATTGTTTCTGCACCACACAAAACAAAGGCTACGGTGTTATTCAATATGTTTAAATCTATCCAAAAATTTTAATCGTACTTTTTAAGGAAACTTGTTCCGTATTTTTGTACAATTAAAATTTTTGTAACATGTTTTGCGTACTTAGGTCCGCTCCGAACAAGCGTGTCACGTTACATCGTTAATTAAATCCAGTTTTCCCGGCTTTATTACTCTCGCTTCATTGTATACGATTTACGTCCAGTGGAGGCTTCTAATGTGATTAAAACGCCTGTGAGTAATAATAAACATTTTATTGGGGCATTACATACGCCGTGAGACGGAACTCCATACGAAACTATTGGGTTATGGTCGGAACATCACGATGCCTAATCAACTTTGTTTTATTGTAACTCGCTAAGAAGATCAAGCATTAGACGGGCAAGTTAATGGGATTTATTTGTAGATTACACACTTAGGACGTGTTGATGTTGCTACGAATGTAGGTAATGTTTTAGAATTATCTACGGAGGTACAATTTTACTATTTAAATATTTTTGCAGGTTTTAAAATTCTACTGTTACTGCTTAGTTTACGATGCATAAACTAGGCCTTTATCAAAAAAATAACATATCAGTACAACAAAAACCGAATTAAACCGATCAAAAGTCTGAAATAAATTTATGTTAAAAAATCTAGCTTTTTAGTAAAACAATTCTTTCGAATGGTTCTTAAAGAGCTCATTCAAAATTTTAATACCCATATTAATGGGGTCCCTGAAAAACAAAATCCATCATCTTAACCAAAAGCCAAATTACGTTCAAAATGACGTCACTTAACTTATCATGTATTATCACCCAAACGAAACGAGCATATTAATTTTAAATAGAGTCCGGTTAAAGCAGGGCAAGTAGAATCCGTGTAACATCTCATAGAACCAGTGTCTTTCGACCAGGAAAGTAGTACCGCTACACTTATTTAATAGTGCGAATGCTTCATAATATTATAAAATAAGCTCTTGCATTCCTGGAAGGGTGTGGTTACCAGCTAACATTCATATGAGGCCACCATCTTGTCTACCAATACGCACTTGGCCAGCGCGGTGGACTATGGCCTAAAAACTCTCTTAATCTAAGGGAAGACCTGTGCCCAGCAGTGGGACAGTAATGGGTTGGCACCAAAACCATCTTAACCCTCGGGAGTAGCAACGCATTTGTTATTTAATTCAGAGAAATTCCTTGTTCTATCTGTTCCACAGATGTCCAAGAGCAGAAGTGACCACTTAACATCAGGTGGACTGCGTGCTTGTTTCCTACTTAATTAGATAAAAAAATAGCTTATAAAAAGATAAGTGGCTACACCAGTAAAATAGCTTAAAAAAGTCAAATTTCACATTTAAACACAACAACGATATACTGTTTTTATTTAAAATTCCTGTGGTGGTACAACCGCAGGCTTAAGTGACACAATCCAAATATAAAACATACAAAATTTAATATTATAGGTAACATTAAATTCTACTTCTATCTTCTACATTATATGCATTTCCTTATGCTGAATAAGTAGCTTGTAAAACTTTTGATGAATGTTCAAGCGAATTCAAAGAGCTCTACTTTGAACGTATGCTTTTCATTTGCACGTTTGTACGAATATATGGGTTTTACATCTCTCTATGAATTAAGTGAGAATCCAGACCTTTTCAAATCTTGCACTAAAATTTGTTACTTTTAAATTTATTTTATTTAAACGAGTTTTACATTTATATTACTTTTATAATAATCAAGCTCTACTTAATTTGTTTGAGTCGTTAGTGTTTATTACCCACTACGAATGTTTTATTTTATATGCAGCAATGTTTTATTTGAAGTTTTTATCTTTTAACTAATATTTCTTATTATACTTTCTACGGAATTTGTATTATAGATACTTTCTTTAAACAAGATAATTCGCGGCAAAAACCAAAATAGATACGTATACATACATTTAGGTACATATAACCATGTGTATCTATATTTAATTTACCAAACAGTATCATTCACGTTATAAAAACTATAAGCTATTACTCTAATAAGCAGCTATTTGGCAGTACTATAATTATGGTTAGTGCAAAGGATATTTCGATTTATTAAAAGCATTTAATGCGTAGCGTAATGGTAATGCTTTGACTGACTACACAGTTTGTGCTTTTTTACCTTTAAGTTACCGTGTTCATAGTAATATTGGATGGATGGATCCATCAGCCTTTTGAGGTCCAATGCTGGACATAGGCCTCCCTTAAATGGCGCCACTTCAACCGATCCTGTGCCCTCTGAATCAAACAGTTTCCCGCTATCTTCTTCAGGTCATCGGGCCATCTGGTAGTATTATATGAGCGTAAATTAATTAATCAACAACAATGCAATAAAAATATATAGTCTTTAAGTAAAAAAAATAATTCCTATCTATTTTTATTCAATAAATTTACTTTGTAGATCTTTATGAATGCTATATTGTAATAATGATCTTTTACTAACTAGACATAAAGACACGAAAAATAGCTTACGATGATGACAAATTTGTAATGTTCATCGCTAAATAAGATTCTTCTATCATTGCGTTACACAAAAGTATAAAAACGTAGGTCTTTCTCCTCAATGGATAATAACGCCGGCTTCTTTGGAGACCCTCACACATTTTTCCACTTATTTATGACGATTTTGACAGTAAGCGAAAGCCGAAATTGAACCAATTTGCATACAAGGGATGCTGACACAAAACAAAAAGAAAAGAAAGTGGATAACAATCTCTGTTTAGATTTATGACATACAATTCTATTCAAAGCCTTTTTTGATTATTGCAGCAGTCAATTTTATGGTTTCTTTAAATTGATCTCCATTATTTTTACTACACAACATATGACGTAATGCTATAAAAATGCAACTAAATCATTTTATATCTTCCCTAAAACGTGACAATCAAATTTCGTTTCTACCGCTGTGGGAGAGAGCTTGGGAGGGCTAAATGGATACATTGAGCATATTTGATCCTTCTAAGTTTGCACATTCAAGTTGGTGGATAGTATATGGTTCGATCGGAAAGATGCCACCGTCCCACCTATATCTTTTTTTTTATCTGACTGAAGTAGCAAACGACCATGCAAATGCTGGTAAGTGGGCATTGCCGCCCATGGACATCTGTAATCAATTTCATACAGCACATAGGTTATACCTGAAGTCACAGATGCGTTGCTACTCCCGAGGACTATGATGGTCGCCTCATATGAAAGTGTGCCGGCAAGCACACCCTTCCATCGAAACGCAAGAAATGCTTCACGCTAGAAATAGGTGTGGCGGTGGTACTTCCTTGGTCGAAGTACACTGGCTTCACCATCTTAGTATCTAACTTAAAGCAGTTCTGTTTCAGTGAAAGGTTGTGGGTACTCAATCACTTTCATACGAGATAATCATCTTAGTTCTTGAGAATAGCAAGGTAGGTATCTGCCATTGACTTTTGATTGTTCTGTATGTAGTTGCTAGTAGATATCTATGGGCGGCATATCACTTATATTCAGGAGGACCGCATGCTCGTTTTCTACGTCCGTCTATAAAAAGCGATACTGACTAAAATAAGTATAAACTTTAAGTATTTAGTCGTAGGTAATATAAGTAAATAGTTCACGCATACAAATAACCCATATTGAATCACTGCCAACAAATTCCCATATTCTTCTTATACAAAAGTCTTGATAAAGAAGGGACGAACTAACACGATTTCACTTTTGTTTTTGAGGAACAAATTAGTTTCCAAGAAAACGGACGCCTTGTCCTTCTACTTTCGCTGATACGTCCAAGGATCGGTCATAAAAGAAACTTTGGGCTTCGGATATTAATATTTATTGCTCTCAATGTATACGAAACACTTTCCTTAGCGAGTTATAAATAGTTTTACGTCGGCCACCCGTTAAATGGCATAACAAGGGAGTTTTATGATGGCAACTGATCCAATATAAAGCCATTTTTAAATTTTATTAGTGCTAGTTTCGAAAGCATTGTAAAACAAAACAAAATCTACAGAAGCATACTAAAATGGAATGTTTCTGTACATAGATGAATTAATTTACTTATCTAGTTTTAAGGGTAGAAAACTCTTTATAAGTCTAATACGACGACCCGTGTGGCGGAGCGGTTACCATACCGGTCTGACGCGAAATGGGTCTCTTGTTCGATTCCCGTCCAGACAGGTGTCTGAATGATGAGTTTAGATTCGTGTTCTGGGTCTGAGTGTTTGTGTATTCATATTGTGGGTGTCCACAGTACCCACGACACAGGAAAAAATCCTAGTATGGGGCTATGAGTGTCGAAAGCGTAATGGCTATAACACCTTACATATTTTTGACTTGCAGTATCTAAATGGTGCTGCTGTACAGATACTTATACCAGACATTTCAACTTCTACCTCAGTGATAAGCAAGAATAGCTGTGGTCAACTTCACGTAGATTCAGATGTATGTATGAATTAAACCTATTTTTATCAACAAGTATAATGTTAAACTCATTTGATTTAGCGAAGTCACAAGCAAAAATAAAGTAACATATTATTCAAACCATTTTATCAGTCGATCTAAAGTATAACAAAAGTATAAATTAAAGCACGTATTGTTTATAATTTTGAAACAAAATTCTATGCTGTTAATGTTAAAGTGGATTCGCAAGGCAAAAAGCTCACAAAAGATCACATTTTCCGAACCTCTAATGGGAGGACATTATCCGAAAATCGTTTTTGTGCGAATAAAATTTACTGGGAAAATTTTGGTAAAGCGTAGCAGGACTTATCTTTATGTACACTTTTACGTATTTCGCAGCAAAATGTTATCGGCCAACAGTTAAACGGGGCATTTAATGTGATCGTCTTTTTCTCCTTTATTACTCCAAAGCACATAAAATAATTTCGATGAATTATGGAACCTTTGTACTCTACCGTCGTAAAAAGAAATATAAACAATAGAAAGTTTGATAACTTCACGAAAATTGAGTAGCATTTAGATAGTAATACTACCTTCACCCAGACTGAAGTAATTTGATATGATATATCAAATCAAATGAAATATTTGTGACTTGTGTAGGTAGCCAACTTGTACAAGAGTAATATTACTATAGATTGTTTTGTCTAAATTGTAATATAGGCGATAATAAACATCAGTTTACTTAAGTTCTCGATAGTTGAAATGTGTTTTTATAAGCATCATTACCGACAAAACCCATATTGTCAATCTTATGTGATACAGAACACAGACTTATTTCTTAATTTTTCAGAAATATCAATTAATCTAGTTACAAATCTAATTAATCTAATTAAATTAATCTAATAACAACAATAATCTAGTAACAAACTAATAGTTTCGTCAAAATTGTCATAAAGTTTATAGCATCGTAAGTACATGCACACATCCGTGGGCGTACGTGTCTACTCATATAAAATTATCTTGGGAAATATTGTAAAATGATTAACGACCAATAAATTTATTCGAGAATCACACATAAGTTGATATATCGACTGGCAGATACGAGCCTACTTTATCTAACGAAATTGCGTTGCGTTTCTCACAAAAATCGCTAAAGCAATTTGTTTAAATTACTTTCCTATGCTAATCTGCCTCGTGTTGCGAATATATTCTTTACGAAAAAAGGAGCGTTGTCGGCGCGAGATCGTCGAATCGCCTTGTTCGCCTCAAATGATGCATGTTGTGGAAGCCGGATCTTATAAAGAAAAACAAGATACTGCAAGCTATTACACGGTTTGCGTCGTAAATAATCGTCTTAGTGCGGTAAATAAATAAGTGTATAGTGTCTGTTCGTGCGAGCGTTGCTATCTGATCAGAGTCCGAGACGCAACGAGACCCGGGAAAGTGCTGTTTAAGGCGAGATAGGGAGTAACGTAGGAGGGGCGTAAGTTCTGCGGCGTGTTAATAGATAATGAGTGCGGATATACATAGCTTATAGAAAGAAGACGTTGCGTACATTCTTTGTACGGCCTGCAGCGACATTACTCTGTTATCTCCCATACAGGCAACGCTAAATCTGGAATGGGAAGTGCCTAGGAACGTTTTAGGCCCCGCGATTTATGTTTACACGAACCTATGTCTAAGCCGAAGATTTATTTCTCTCTGCTCTCTGATAACGGACAACTTGTTTAAGGTCAGAATGTCCATGTGAGACGTTGCATAAGCTTGTGTTCTTTATTTCTCACAAGCCGTTTAGCAGGAATGTCAGAAAAGTACTTTTACTATATTTTTTTTATCTAATTGAAGTAGCAAACAAGCATGCAGTCCACTTGATGGTAAGTGGTCACTGCCGCCCATGGACATCTGTAAACAACTTTATATATAACATGGGTTCTATTGGAAGTCAATCACAGATGCGTTGCTCCCGAGGACTAAGATGGTCGCCTCATGTAGAAGTGTGCCGGCAACCACACCCTTAAAACGAAACGCAAGAACTGTTTTACGCTAAGTACTACTTTCTTTACTTTTTTATGTGTGGCGGTGGTACTTCTCCCGTTCGTAATATTGTATCAAATCACGGTACTATGATGATATAACCCACTTGATATTGATTCACACATCACATTCACAGAGAAACAATAAAAAACGCGTGAAAATTAGTGCTGGTGCAATTTGTATACAAAAACCATTAGTTTCGTATTTGGGCCCTTATAAAGTACATCGGAATTGAGTTTTGAACCTTTGCGCCTAAACAGGAACTTGATTTCTCGATACTTTTAGTGATGCGGAAATCTCTCTGGATGAAACATTTCAACTGAAACTTACTAAGACAGGAACCGAGCAACTTTTGAAGTCTTATCCGAATGTTTGGATACGCTCCAGATGGATTGTTTTTGGAGCGAAAGATACAAGATAATACTAAAAGGAGATAAATTTATAAGTAGCATATTTTATAGTTATTTTTATTTTCATTACTATGGTATGTTAAGGGATACATACTTTTGTATGGTATTCTAGATTAGTGGCCGAGCGGTTACCATACCGGGCTGACGTTACGGTTCGATTAGCGGCCAGACAGGTATCTGAGTGACGAGTTTAGATTCTTGTTCTGGGTCTGGGTGTTTGTGTGTGTCCATGACACCCACAACACAAGAGAAAATCCTACTGTGGGTCTATGAGTGTACAAAGCGTTTTTTAAATCCTCCGGGGTATAAACAACATCAGGTAAGACTCCGATCTTATCTGGGGTTGATTCTAAATGCCTATGAGTGACAGTGGCCATTTGCCATTAAGTGGACTATTTGCTCGATTGTTACCTCCATGTTATAAGAATTAAAACTAGATACCTTTTCACTTAATAACTTAAAAACTTCCGTGTTAAAGTGATCAATACATGTAAAATCCGTATATTGTGTTTACACTTTCATCCTAAATGTATAGTTTAAAGATATCAATATCAATAAGTTTTTATTAATATTTGAAATTGCCTTATTTTTAATATTAGGTACTAAAGTGCAAGTTGTAAAGTTCAATAAAATGATCACAACGGTCTTAATGTTTAGTTTTGTCTTAATGTTTTATTTTAGTTTGTCTTTAACATACAGTCAAAAACCTTCAATATTATTTGTTACAATATGCAGCGTGGTTCTATTTTCAGGTAGAGCATTTATATAAAACTAGTTTTCACGTGTACAAGTAAACTGTATCCGAAATATGTTAAAATCTTACTAATAAGACTTGTCTACGCTTCTAGGTTCCATTCCTTATTCCGCGCTAACACAAAATACTGTCATCATAAACAAACAGAACTTCGAAAAATAATCAATCAACATCGCCTAAGTGTCATGGAACGTTTTCAATTACAAAGTGGATGGTTTGCTGATGTTTTGTGCCCTCGATCGTGATGAGCCATCTTGTTCTTGTAATGAAAGACGGACACCCACGTAATACACATTAGTGTTTTGTATCTAGTGTAGGACGGGCATGCTCAACCTTTGGCTTAAAAGGCTAATTATTTATTGTTGTTGCTCAACATTTCGTTGTTACGTAACCTCAACTTATTAAGTGAAAGTGTTGCATCAACAAAGGAATGCTGCTATCAAATATGAGAACTACCTACGATGATTTGTGACTAAATATTTAATGAGACAAGACATTCGCGTGATCAACGTAGATAACATATCAGACAAGGGAATTTCAATCAAGAGCCATCATAGTCAAGAGCGGCGTCTAGACACGGTTTTAATTAATGAGTATGATTTGAGTTTTGACTTACTGTATTATTATACGGTGCCTACATTTAAGCCGTGACTTGAAAAGGTTGAGGAACCCGACATTTATCACTAGAATATAATCTTCAGATCTAAGTTACGTTTACATCTTTTCATAGATATACATTGCATTGTTATTGAGTAAGCATTGTTTGTAATCTAGTTTATGCGCATGCAATGTAATCGAAACACTACTACGGCGTCGTATTGTGCAACTAAGAGAATATTCATTCATGGGTTCATAAATATATGCGTTGGCGGACAGGCAAATAAACCTAATCATAACTATGATTGGCCCATCAATACTAGTTACAAGAGAATGTGCAGAATAACAATTAGCAATGTTATAAATTGACGACCATTATGTTGATTAGAGTTCGTGCGGTGAGAGCTCTAAACCACTTAGCATTCGAATGAATCGATTAATACAATGGTCATATCAAGATCATATCTGAGTCGCTACCTGGGGTTATCTACCGTAGAATTATTTAAGAAAACATTCAACTCACATACCGATAATATTTTTTGGACATTAATGTACGCTAAATAAACCGAAAAATTATAAACTGTTGGCTTCAGAGGACACAAGACCGGTTGGACTGGCGCCATTTAGGGGAGGCCTATGTTCAGCAGTAGTCATCAAAAGGCTGATTGATGGATGTATGGATACAATAAAAATAACTTAATATGCGCTTGCAATTTCAAGATTTTTGTGTTGTAGTTGTAGTGGGGGTTCTTTATAATTATTTTACCACGCAACAGCAGTGTATGCACACCGTAACTATCGATCTACGTTGAAGGTTTTAAAAAGAAACTCGTTAGTAACTACTTCATAAATGTATTTTACGTAGATTCGATTATCCAGAACACGATCCTTGATACGTTGGTTCACGAAAACTTATTTAAACAAACTCTAAAAGCGTAGCAAATCTTCATCCACGCTTGCCTTACGGAAGCAGTCGGAAGAGTGTGATCTAATCTCAGATCGCGATTGAGAAAGCGCCAACACATCACCTGGCTTCCGTTGCCCGCCTAGGTTCCTAACGTCCTCCTCAACGCCGGTGATTTAGCAAAAATCTTGAGATATGGATATTTCTGGCAACGAATTATATTTAATTTTCTCTAGTCTTAATCATACTAATGTGATACTCGAAACACATTTTTAAACACCTAAAATTTTACTTATCAAATATAGATCATGTGTGTTACATTACTTAGAAGCGAAAACTTACCAAAGTAGTACCTAAAAGTTTACGATATTTGCATAATATACAATCAAACGTGTATATATTAGTATTTAGCGGACCTATATTGCATTTTTATTAACTTATTTTTACTAGCCACCAGTCGCAACGGTCGAAGTTCCATCGTAATTCAGATCAAAAACTAAACTTGTCATCGTTCAAATCAGCACAATATTTCTAAAATTCAAATAAATTTTAATAATTTAAAAATCATTACAATTAAAGATAAAAAGAGGTTAAATTGACTAAGTTGCATTTAGAACCAATAGCGGTATTTTGGCAAAGACATATGACATTTTTGACGTCATGTGTTTTCATAGTAAAACATTGAATGTTATAATTCGCTTATTAAAAATGTGTTTGTGTCAAATGCAAGGTAGTGAGTAAAATGTGATTTCAGTTGATTTTAAGTATGTTTTATGCATTATTTGAAAAAAAAAATATTAGCATTGCGTAATACTTCTCTACATCAACTCCTCCGTCCGCGACAAGTACGAATATCTTAAAAACGAATCACAAATTTCGCTTCACGTATTAATACAGATATAGATGTAAGATGTATTTCGTACTTTTACGTTGCGATAAAAATATATACATTGTTTTCTAGTTTTGTTCATGACAAAATAAAAAAAAATAATGTTATTAACGAGTACAATAAAGCTTATATTACAAATCATTTAAAAGCAGTTCACGAAGAATAAGATCCAATCGGACTTTGCGATTGAGTGAGGGCTAATGCATCACCTGGCTTCCGTTTACCGATCTTGATTCTTTCTCAATGTATCGCCCACGTTTGTATGACTTACCAGTAACTGTTGACCTCTCAATTTATTTAGTCTGATTGGTAACGTGCTTCTTATATAATGACGTATAAATAAGAATTTATGTTACTAATATGTTAAGTACTTTTTACATATAATTAAATTTTATGTGTAGTTTTAGAACATTTCTGGTTCCTCTCTACTGTGGTGGGTCTACTTATACTGGCTTTTTTGTATATAACCGATATGTTCCGTACTCAACACCTACGCTGGCTACCGAATCAACTCTCAATTTTATTTATTCACACGCATGTTTTCTTAAGTCTCCAATATGGAATGTTGAGTGATTCGGGATAAGAAGTGTAAACAATTACGGTCGTTTTGTAATACTAATATGTTTTCTTATGGATGAGAGTTGAATTGTAATAAAAAGGGCAAACATTCGTTGAATAGCAATGTTGTTATGTTTATGAAGATTTAATATACTGCTATTACTGCTTATTTTTATATACTACTAGATGACCCCGCGAACTTCGTTCTTCGTAAAAGTCAAATATCTAAAATTATCAGGCTTTCTTCACGATATTATACATGTATTTTACATAACAACCTTCCTCTTGAATCACTCTATCTATTAAAAAAACTTGCATTAAAATCCGTAGCGTAGTCTTAAAGATCTAAGCATACATAGGGATAGACAGTGAAAAGCGACCTTGTTTAGTACTATGTACTGATACTACCCACATAACTAACATTTTTTGCGGTCAAACTTCTTTAGGTGTGCCTCAAGAGGCAAAAAGGATTAGTAAAACGATTTACGTTATTGTTTTTTAATAAACCGAATCGATTATAAGATACTCATAAAAAGTACGGTTTACATCACAAAAATAATAAGATAACTTCATATTATAAACATTCCTCCAACCACTTTTCATCAGGTGGCCCGTCTGCCTTATCGTTAGGTATAAATATAAAAAAAAAAAAACTTGTTGCTGAGTTATAAAGATGAGATATCAATAATTGCAGTGTATTTTTTTAAATTTAAAGTACAGATTTTTTTATATATGTAAAGCGAAAGCTTACTCTCTTTTGCTTATAATGATAGAGCCTAAACAACTCAGCCTAAGTCCACAAATCTCATATAATAGATTTATTTTATGATGTATACATTTACTCAAAAAGGATTTTATGATTTTCTACCCTTAAAAGGAAAAGAAGACGTCACATGTTTGTATTATATATTATTTTGAACGTACTAAGCCGTGGGAAATAGTGTTATTTTATTTATAACGTGCTATACAGATAGCCTTACAAACCTACATACTTTTTAAGTCATCTCAAAATTCTGCTTTTGCCAAAATTACGGTAACCCACATTCAAAGAATTAATAAGACAGAAATACCCAAAAACGTTATTTATTTATAACTCCTCACGAGTGGCGCCATGAAAAAATGCTGGTATAGCTATATAGAAGGTTTTATGTTTCCGTTATAAGCGTGCAAGCCCTGCCAGGAGCTATTGGCAACCCAACCGATATTAAAACACACCATTTGGCAACAATCGCCGCTTCAGAAATGTCGGGTGACATGTAACTTAATATAAAGTTTTTCTGTCAACACCATTGAGCTGAATGATGCGGTCGACGAATTGGCATGGCTCAAAGTTTTGTGGGTTTTATTTCAAGAAAGGAACAAACAGAGGCTTTCTATCCTGGTGATACTACAGCATAAATTTTAGTGGCATAAAGTATAGTAAGATTTTCTCCTGTGTCATGGGTACCATTAACACAAAGACGAAACACAAACACCCAGGCCCAGAACAAGAATCTAAACTCACCATACAGACACTTGTCTGGCCGGGAATCAAACTCAGAAATGGGTGTCAAACTGGAATGGTAACCCCACCGCCACGCAGGTGGCCACATGACAATGTATATTTCAAAGTGGCAGAATCGTATGATTCGATTTGGGAGGTACTACCATACCAATTTCTGCGCAATAATTAATCTGGAGTACGTGGGCATACTCATCCGAGAAATTTATCTCATCTGGAATTGACTATAAATGTCTATGGGCAGCAGTGACCACTTAGCATGTATGCTAATTTGCTACTTTCATTAAAAACCTATCCAAAGCATTTTTTGTTCTAATGGGCAGCAACACTTCTGTGGACAACCTCACGTAAATGTAATCCATATCCATGGGTAGCATTGACCACTCATCACGTATTTTATGCTTATTTACTACTTTAGTATAATAAAAATAGTCTATATTCGATGGAAAAGGCCAAAGACAGTCATCCAGATCCATAAAGACATTTATGTTATTTATTAACTCACCACCAATTCGCACTTGGTCAGCGCGGTAGACTATGGCCTATAACTCTCTCATTCTGAGAGAAGACCCGTGCCCAGCTATGGGACAATAATGGATTGACGAGATTAACTCACCTACTAGGTATAATTACTGTCCTTTACTTGTCGATATACCTTTCCTCCTGTGTATCAATCGGGAACAGTAAACAGATTGCAATCGGGAAGTCTTGATGAGATTGCGCGAGTGTCGCTAATTGCAAGTCCCCCACCCTTAGAACACAGCAGCACAGGGTGAGAAAGGGTGCTAATAGCCCTGCTGATTCATATAAATTGGACTTCGTGATGAAACTTCCTTGTTCGTAGTTCAGACTAACTTCTGAATACATATTTCATACATTTTGCATTTCATCTTTTATTTTAACTTTCTATTAAATATTTTGTTCTTCTGTATTAACGTCTCTTGTTAATTTAATGTTTTTTTGTCTTTCATATTAAAATTAATTATTTTATTTTTTAAAATTCAAAGGTATTGTTATTAGGTACTATTTTTATGAATTCTACCTACTAAAAATACGTTCTGGTTAATCTATTGTAATATGGTATTTAAAATGAGTTTTATCTGATTTCTGATTTAAAATGTTTTTATTTACATTGTTTGCTACAAAAAGGAGATGCATATTACATTTATGTCTTCGAACTCCATCTTTACGAAATATTCTAAATAATTAGCACTTAAAACTTCATAATAAAGGACACCATAAGATGCCTACTATGATTAAGATATTAAAGTTCCAATCTTAGTTTGATAATTATGACTTGAGTCTTAAATATAACCTTGATTTTACTCTGAGTTTCTTATATGGAAAAATCGTAATACTAAATATTTTTACTTGTAGCGGGTTTGAGTATTCGTATATTCTAGTAGCAATATATTTGCCTTTGAATCATATTACTTGCCAACAACAAAGAGATAGCACACCACTTCTACATAATACCAAAACATAGACGAAGAAACCGAATAGACTTTCATGGCACCATTCTTATTATGTACCATTTTGACAACTTGTGCCCAAAATGTGGTCGCAATAATAGTAAAACCTTTGACTCTACGCATTAGTACAAGTATTTTATTGGAAAAACATTCTATAAATATTTATTTTAAACAAAATATGGGCGAAAGTAGCTTCGCCCATATTTTGTTTAAACTTTCCATTTATAACTTATTTTTTTTATTTTTGTCTTAAATTTAGTATGTACATATGTGAAAACTTATTTAGAAGTCTATGCTTTCCTTCGTCTATGTACCAAGGTCTGTCCTTCACACAACATCGTCCTTGCCTAGGCTACATATCAATAAAAACACCGATACCCACTCCAAAACCCTCGCTTCGCTGAGCATATTTACGTTTTTTTTCTCATTCATCGCTCACATGTCTGGATGGATGAGTCTACTCTGACATTTTGTGACATTAAGCTCCGTTGGGCTTGAATATTCCACAGCCAGCCTCTTTTTAAACAGATAAGCAAATGAATTGGAAGCCTTTTGTGATATGTTCTCCCGTATTTAAATTTTGAGTACACGTTGGCATGTTTTGAATATGGCATTGATACTTAAATAGATATCGGTTGAGGAGCCGCTTATTACGTTTTACTTCTACTTTTTTATGTTGTAAGTATGCGTTGTACGTAAAGTTTTTCTTTTAAGATTAATATGTAGCGAAGTAATTTGTTTACCTGAAAATATATTTATTTATCTTATCGGGTACAATCCATTATTGTCCCGCTGCTGGGCACGGGGCTTCTCTCGGAATGAGAGAGTTTTTAGGCCATAGTCCACCGCGCTGGCCAAGTGCGAATTGGTGGACTTCACACACCTCCGAGAACTTTTTATACTCTTATACTCTACGCAAACAAGCTTAAAGTATAAGTTGTATCCTTAGAAGTAAATATACTTATTTGTCTGTTATTAAGTTTCCCGAATTACGTGATATTAAAAGACATATTAGCGGAATAGTGAAATATAAAATAATGTAACGGGAACAGAGCTGTAATGGCTGGCTTAATACACAAAAATAGGGGTTATTTCTATATATTTACTAGTAGGGAAGTCGTGTTAATCTTTTATAAACACGTTTGTTTATTACAAATATCAACGTCGTTAGAAGGGATTTCTCGACACTAATTAAATGTCTTAAGGTAGGGCGCGAAGGGATTGTAAAATATTTCGGCAATTAAGCCTCCAGTAACTGAAGTCCACGGAGTGAAAAATTAATTAAAATTTAAGCCTTTCGCCTTTTGACTCCCTACGCAGACGCAGGATAAAAGGGATCTACAGCACACATTTCAGTGAGCAACTAAAGATCATCCGCACTAGATAATTTGAATGGCGTTATGCGGTATGCACGCAACATATTAAAATTAAATTACAAAAGTACGCGTTTGCGTCTCGCAACCAATGAACATTTTCATTAATTAGATTCATTATACCAACTTCACCGTATAAATTTTCCATGCATCAACGTGAGTTGGGGTGGATTTCATTTAACTTGTTCCGGGATGCTATCACGTTTTCGATATACCTTCAAGAACGGGGGTTAGGAAGTATAAATAGAAATTTAATTAAGGAGTAATATTTGTAAACATTATAATTAATAGGTATATCTAACATTTTTTATTTAATTTAACAGTTTTATAAATATATACGGGTGTGTTAAAAAAATAAGTAAGCAAATAATAAATAATAAATAAAATTATCAAATATCCTTTACGAGTGATGTATGCTATGTAAGTCTTTTGCAAAACTTATTTATCTATATAGACTCATCAATTTAAGCCAAGTCAGTCAATATAAAATAATTTACAATTTCAATTAAATGACAAATTTAATCGGATACCTAAAACCGCCGTATCAAATATGTTTATTATTTCCTATCTCACTCTTACGTAACACGCTCTGTTTATCAAAGGGACAATAATTGCATTGAAAATCAAAGATGCCCAGCGATAGGGCGCGGTATTTTCACTAATTAAGGCCCGACATGCGCCGAGCAACAATTAAGAGGAGCGATTGTTGATAAGCTCGGATCGAGCTATCAACCGCTCAGAATAAGATTGTGCTTAGTTAAGCTAGTAAGGACTGTGTGCCTCACACCTTATTAAGACCTTATTTTAACGTGTTTTACCTCGGTGCGTTATCGTGGACGTCGGGTCTTTAGAAATTGTCAATGTACATTCCGTAGAACGCTGCTTCTAAATAATTTGTTTTTTTTTTCGTTTCTTATGGGAAAGTTAGAAATATTTCGTGATATTATTGCTTTAATGAATACTACTATTAATATAATTTAACCCCAGGTGCATTTATTATTTACAACAATTTTAAATAACACATATGTTAAACTATAAGTAAGTCAAAAAATAACAAAAATGTAACTTGTTTTACTTAAATACAATATATTTCAAGAAATTTAATTCATATTTATGTATTATTACACACACACGCTTTGGACACACACAAGACGAAAACACTAAACACCCAGACCCAGAACACAAATCTAGTCATCATTCAGATACTTGTCTGGCCGGGAATCGAACCCGGGACCCATTGCGCGTCATACAGGTATGGTAACTGCTCCGTCAATACAACAAGAACAATCGCAAAAATTACCATACGGCATTTATTGTCGGTCGAGATACTTGTCATAAAATGGTTAAAATTAATTCACGTCTACTTAAATATATAATCTTTAAGGTAAATACCATTTTGTATTCTATAATTTGGCTATAAATACAAAATACCAAGTTCAAAGAGAACGCTACACTTTTTGATATGTGATATTGTCAGCAAACATTTTATTCTTCACCGGCTCGATGTCATTTAGCGTTCTGATTTAAAAAATAGAAGAATATAATGACGGCCGAGAGTCCTCATGTAAAATGTCTGAACCGTAATGCAACTTCACGTTCGTTGAAGATTCTCTGCCGGATAGGTGCATTACGCTAAATTGATACAACGTACATTTGCGTCTGTTTGTCAGCTGTAAATCGCAAATGAAGCATACATGCCAGTAAAGAAAATAACAAAAAAAAAACGTGCGGCACTCGGGGACTGCCGCGGTAAAGCTATTGCATAGGATTTTTTTATCAACTTATGCAATTATAATTATCTATTTATTTGTGCAGTATTTTTTTCTTTGATATTAATTCAAGTTTTTGTCTTTGATACTATCTACTTTCTCACAAACAGCTGCTTACATATTCGTTCGATTTCCAAGCAACTCGTCTCGATCCGCGCGAGCTTCGTACTGTTGTACCATAAACATACACGTTAAGCGAACGCTCGGCCGCACTACGTGGTAGGTTTTTTCGTTACGGAATTTCTTGATTCGGTCGCCGCCCTCAAAGCCCACGATAAAAGCTATGCAATAGCTTAAAAATAATGTTGGTGAAACTCTTCGTTTCATAGTATTGAAGTGGCCAACAAGCATGAAGTTATATGGTCCCTGCTGTTAATGGTCATCTGTAATGAACTCTCGTTAGGATTACAGTTTTAGCTGAGATTGGCCACAAATGCGTTGCTACTCCTGAGGACTATGATTGTCGCCTCATATACAAGAATGTTTACGTGTGTGTTACTTTTGTCTACGGGTTGTAATATAGTTTGGGCAATAGCCTTCATTAAAAGTATGAGATCAAAAAGTGAACGTTATCGTTTTATGATGAGAAAAATAACTAAACAGTCCAGTTTATTTACAAAGTAAATATTTTAGAGGTGTATTGTTTTATGAGTTGTTAAATTCTAATATAAATATTCATAATAATTACGCGGCGTTAAGTAATCTTGTGCAGTAGTAAAACACGCTTTCTACACTCATAGCCCCACAGTATGATTTTCTCCTGTGCCGTGGGTGTCATGGACACAAGACGAATACAAACACCCATACCCTGAACAGGAATCTAAACTCATCGTTCAGATACCTGTCTGGCCGAGAATCGAACCCGGGACCCATTGCGTGTCAGACCGGTATGGTCACGCGGGTCGACAATACTGTACAAAATATTCCGTGTAAAGTAACAAACACGAGTCAAAGATCTGGTTGGTTTAATCGAGTGTATGAGATAGTCATATGTCCCAATGTCAAATCAATTTGATCAATTGGAAAATTATAGTTGCTTCATAATCCTAGTAATAGACCCCAGTGAATGACGCGATCATAAATATCTCTAGTTGTATCTCTATATTTTTAGAATTTAAATGAATACTGTATGCATGAGTGTATGAGTTACCAAAATAGTATTTATTTCTGACCAAAATATTATTAAACATCCTTATTAATATCATTAATGTGAAAGTGTGTTTGTTTGTTCCTCTTTCACGTCGCCACATAGCTATTACCTATATGATATGGTTTATAAATATGCTGAGAGATAGTTAGGAGGGCAGAGAGTGACGTAGGCTACTTTTTACCGCTCATGCCCATGAGAATATCGATGTTTTGTTAGTTGATACATATTTAGTAGTTACAGACGTTGTTAATAGATGGCGTTAGTAAAATTCATTTGCAAGTTCTGAATCGCGCTATCAAATGCTAATGTTAATCCCCTTTGACCGTGCGGGTGAAGCCGTGGGTAAGAGCTAGTAGTTATAAAAATATTGGGTCATAAGTAATAATAACGTAGAATGATATATATAACTTTGAAACTTAGATATAAGTAAATATTTTAATAGCGTCTTGATCGTAATATAAGGACTAGACCCACATCATTTCTTTACCTTTAACTTAGTAGACAGTTTCTTTAACAATAAAGGTATTAATTTTCGTTCAAAGAAAAACATGTTACGTAAATAAAATATTTTGTTGTTACAAAAGTCTTTGTATTTAACGTAACTTTAATCTTCATGATAATTGCTTCAGTATTCTATAATGACTAGCAATCCATATTATTACTTTAAAAAGACCAAATTGTAAATAAGAAAACATCAAACATATAACATATACAATACCTTTATTTAATTTTACAGTAGTATGGTTCTTGTTTTGTAATATTGTATATTGTAATAATATAATATTGTATTTGTATCAAAACTATCAGCCACTTTATTATAACAAATTCAGGTATTTAAGTATATCTAAGAATTGCCGTCAAGATATTATTTACCTCGTAAGCTTATTTCACCTTCACCTTTGATTTTGTACATCAAAGGTTTCACGTGTAAGGCGATCTTGATGGGAGAATTACGTATTCAAATTCTCATCTTTGCGTACGGGTTGTATCAAGTCAGAATCTCTACAATATAACATGCTTGGAATTTCTCTGTTTATTCAGCAAATCTCTAGTAATACCTAGAGCTTCTCGCGTCAGCTATGACTGAATTTGAAGTTAGGTTTAGCAATATGCCTACGAATTTGTTCTTGTAAACTTTGCGCACGATTTTATCACCTACTCGTACACTGATTCTTTGGTATGGTTCGTGTAGACCATATCTATGAAATTATTTGGATCATATCTGTTTACAACATAGTTATTGTTAATTGTTCACACGATTTGTCATAAAATTAAACCATGATTTTGTTTTTGTGTATTATTAGTTGACCCGGCGAACTTCGAATCGCCTAAACGTCAAAAATCTAAAATTATTAGTGTTTCTCTACTGTATTATACATGTATTATTCAACATGTATGCAAAACCTTCATCTTGAATCTTTTTATCTATTAAAAACTGCATTGAAATCCTTAGCGTAGTTTTAAACATCTAAGAATACATAGAGACAGACAGCGAGAAGGGACTTTGTTTTGTACTATGTAGTTATGATATGCTTATTTACTATCGTTTGGCCTGTACCAACGACATTATCGGTGTTTAGTGTCTTTACTATTTCATTCAAACTCAATTTAAAATTTATTTTGAGTATCATTTCAGTTGTTTAACCTTTAAAGATTCAATATAGTAAGAAAATACAATTACTCTGACCAATAGATCCATCGAAATATGCGACATAATGCATTTCTACATCGTAGAGTCGTGTTAAAAAGCCTAAATGTATCACATATACAAGCATAAACTTTTCCGCAACGAACAGAATAATCAAGACCCTCAAACCCAGGTGCGGCATTCAATTAAATCGTAGAGCGAGTGACGGGTACTCTCAGTTCAAAGACGATGCACCGTAACTTTGGACTTCTATGTATCTGAAAATAGCTATACGCTTTAATAGCTTGTATTATAAGAAATAACAATAAAACACGTCCCGACTATTGTATTTCTGTGGTAATTTCGTGATCGTTTTCTTTGGCTACATAACTAGTCCATTCTTGCGAACCTAGAAAGATTTAAATTTTACTCAAAATATAGCGCACCAAGTTAAGTCTTCTTTCTGTTAACGAGAGAACCTTCAAAAAGTACTTATAAAGAGTAAAACGGTTGGGCTTAATACTTAGCAATGATTATTCATCACTACATAGTATAAAACAAAGTCGTTTCTCACTGTCCGACCCTATGTATGCTTAGATCCTTAAAACTACGCTACGGAATTTATTGCAGTTTTTTTTTAATAGATAGAGTGATTTAAGGGTTGGTGTGTATAATCCATATATAATACAGTGGAGAAACATTGATCATTTCAGATTTTTGACTTTTAGGCGGAACGAAGTTCGCCGAGTTAATTAGTATTTTAATAAGTTTAAGTACGGAGATCATCAGAGAGCTTAAATCCATATAGTATTCTTACAGCATACAATATTGTAATCATACTTTACTTCACAGTGTTAGTGGGCTCCTGATTTGCTCTCAGCCGAGATGGCCTAACTTGGCAGAGACGGCGCTCTATATACTTAGATAGGAGATGAGTAAATTTGCATGCATCCTAGATATTTGTGTCATGTTTTGGCAGTGATTTGAGTGTTTGTTTTATGTTATAGCTAGGGAGTACATCATTTGGCCAGAATAGGGCTACAGTATCCTCTGCCTTTAGAGAGATAAAAATTCCACATAACCCTTAGTCGCTCCCACGGCGTAGGGTACCTTTTGGGGGTCTCCCCCTCGATAACAAACAAAAAAAGAACGTACTACATCATTAGCTTCGATTCATAGTATCTCACTTTCAAACGTTTTTGATAATTAGATAAGATTAAGACGCACAGTGGCTCCTACTCTGGTCTGAAACGCAAGGCTCCTGGGATTAATCTCCGAAGAGATCGGCACCTTAGTAAAACATTTATTTCTGTTCTAAGTGTGTCACGTGATTGTGTGAACATATCCATAACACCAATAAAAAAACCTTGTTCTGGATTTCGTGACCAAACTACGAAATAAATGTGCGTTTAAAATTGTGAATATACGCATACGTGTGTGTATACGGTACACACGTCTGGGTAAATTCATTATTATAATCTAGCACTATTTTCTGTCGGTACAATTTAATCAAAATTAATCTGTACTGCACTTTACTTTAACCTATTAAGCGCCAAAACCAAACAACTCGTATTTTTTAATGACTGACAATTTGCGGGATGATAATAAACTCAAATAAATATTTGATGAGAAATAACTGTGATTTTTTTTATATTTTTGGGGAATTATGGGGGTACTGCATTTAGGTTATATTTTTAGTATTATTTTACGAGGTAACTAATATTGTGTAAGGTTAATAACATGTTATAGTTAGAAAAAACAATAACAATGCTTACTCACATGTACCACTTATTTTTTTAGGTATTTGCTACCCTCAATACATCATAATATTATTATTTGATGTTGATACCTTATTCTTATAGAATGAACATCCGCCAAAATTAAATCATTGCTTAAATTTATATTAAATTTGGATTAAAGACATGGATGTATTTAAAAAGTAAGGTGGCTCTAAATAGGTTATTTTTTTGTAAGACCAAAATACTTGTTATTATTCGGAATAATTAACTTAAAACTAATCTACTTGCTGTGGTAGACGAAGACTAGGTAAAACATAATTAAAGCTTGTAATCAGATATTAAACCAAGCATTTGAGGCGCCAGAAATCATATTTCATTATTGTTTGTAAACCATCGATAAAATTATACGACACTACTTCCACGTAATTTCTTATATTACTAAATTCTTTAAATTTATTTGCAGATGTAATCATTTCTTGCATAAAATAATTATAGGCATTCTCATTATTATCTTTGAACTATTGTATTACAAAATGTAGGAATGTTTTATCTAGTTTTTCTATTGTTTCAGCTCACCATTATTTTTGTTTCTATAATAAACCAATCTAAAACACAATTTCATTTAAATATTAAAATTATCATTGAGTATTACTTACTTAACTAATATTAATATGGTAATTATAGCATTTGAATGTAATCAATTATATAAAGAATCAAAATTTTAAATATTTTATTATTATTGATTTATTACTGATAAAATGTTAACTTTAGAATGAAATATTCCTTTGATAATATTTGTAGTAACTTTATTCGCGTATTAAGGCTAATTTTAAATTCTGACCGTCAACCACTTACAATCGTAGCGAATCCTTAAACACAAGCCCGGGATTATGCCGGCGATTTTTCAACCCCTTACCCCATTTTCTTGAAAGAAAATCAAGCAGTTTACGTTTAGGGTCGGAGCTTAACCCCTTCGTCGGCGTAACAGCGGGTAAGTTAAACGAAAAAGTCGTCGGCTAAACGCTATTTAGCTCTCTCGGTAATCGTAACACAAACAATGGAAGAGGGAAATAATGTCCAATTCCGGTCGACAAATTAGGCGACCTTTTCCAGGCGGGTATTTAAAACAAAAAGTTTTTTCGGGACCTCCGCTTAGTGGAGTTTCGTAATGGTGTTGTTTGAATGTCAAGTTATAATGGCGTAAATAAGCGAATAGAGGGTTTACATGACTGCGTCAACGTTTTATTGCTTCATATTTAGGTACTGCAAATTTTGAGTGTGATTGTAACAAATTGCTATATCCAACAGACTTTATCACATATGAAAAATGTGTTTTTTTTAATATAGTTATCTCGTCAAACCATTATTGTCCCACTGCTTGGTCTTCTCTCAAAATGAGAGAGTTTTACGCCATAGCCCACCGCGCTGGCCAAGTCCGAATTTGTGGACATAGTTGTACTTAACTACAACGCAGACGGGCTGCCTCATTGAAAATCGTCAATGTCGCGTATGGACATTCGCAACACCAGAGGTTTCGCCAATGCATCTCCGCCTTTATTGCGGATACAATCAATACAATCTATAGAGGTTCTTAAATTAAACCTATACGAAAGTGGCAGTGGCTATCGTTTTTTATATGCTTGCCTAAATCAACACTCCCATTATGTTAGACTTAGCATATCTCTTATTAGCGCTTTTATGAAATGAATATGACTAAATAAATTAAATTTACTTACGTAACTTTTACACAAGTAAAATCAGTTTAAGGAATCAATTTCATGTATATTTTTTTATCACACTGAAATAGTAAACGAGCTTGCAGTCCACCTGGTGGTAAGTGGTCACTGCCGCTTATGGACATATGTAATCAACTTCATACAGAACATGGGTTCTATCTGAAGTCAATCACAGATGCGGTGCTACTCCCGAGGACTATGATGGTCGCCTTATATGAAAGTGTGCCGGCAACCACACCCTTCCACCGCAACGCAAGACATGCTTCACGCTAGAAATAGGTGTAGCGGTGGTACTTCCCCGGTCGAACTACACTGGTTCTACCACCTTCAATTTACGATAACTTAAATACTTACGTTATAAAATAGTCTTTATTAATTTGTTTGCAATCAAAATAGATGTGACCTAACCTTCAACCCACATGAAACCTCGTGTGGAGTTCAAACACTTATTATTAAATACATACACGGTTTAAATTATTATTTTAAGCCTGTAAAGCTTATTTACATTCCCTCGGGACTAAGAGAATTTATTAAATACGAAACTTTAAATAAACTTCATCAAAGGTTCTTCAACACCCTTATCTTATTTAAGTAGTAAGTATTTCTACAAAATTCTGTAACATTTTTGTTGCCGTAGTGTTATTTCAAAATTAATTAAATAGTTTGAATGATTTAGTGTATGTTCTTATATCAATTTTCTTCGTATTTTATATTAAAACTAGCTGATTCCCGCAGCTTCGCCCACACTAAAATAAATCGATGTATCGATTGTCCCGTGGAAATAAGATATTTTCACACAGTAAAAAGTAGCCTATATGTTAATCCAGAGTGTCAACCTGTCAACAAACTCCTTACCAAATTTTACAAAAATCGCTCCAGCCGCTTGGACGTGAAGAGGTAACAAACATACACACGCACAAACTTTCGCCTTTATAATATTAGCATGAATATGAATAATTGGTCACTAAGACTGTGACTTATAATGATTTTCACATATCGGTTACCCTCAACACGTTAAAAAACCGCATTTAAACCGTGTACGCAAACCACATAACCATTTCGTTCTTTTCATTAAAAGTATCTTGATGGATGTTTTTGGGCTCAACGGACATACCTTATTAATCACAATTTGTCATTACCTTGTCACAACATCATTTCGTTTAAATCAGAAACAAACATCTTTGTTTTCAATTAAAATATTAACAGGGAAGTTAATTATTGGCGCGCGGAAATTTCCTTTCAACAATTTATTTATGGGATATTTCAGTTTATTTATACGTGGTTTCTTATTTAAGATGGAAAGTTAGTTCTGTTTAACAATTCATAATGTTATTTCAAAACAGAATTATTACGTGAGGCCCAAAATTTGATTAGTATTTGATGTAATGATTTGTAAGCTACATGCTTACAAATACACCCAGAATATGTCTTAATTATATTTTTATTTACCACAAGTTGTTAAGGTTTTTTAAAGCCGCATAAAACAAAAACTAAAGAATTAACATAAGCTTTGGTCTTGTGCGGCTTTCACGCAGACAACACAGAGACACACAGGCAGACAAATATGAAATATTTAAAAAAACTGAGTAATATATATTTTCAGTCCTCGTATCTTTTGTGCAAATATATTTAATAATATACGGACACGTGGAATCTCCATTTGTCATTAAATGTATGAACTGGTACGCTTATTATTTTCATCAAAATCAAGGAATTGGTGTGGTCTCGATCAAATCCTAACCATCCCATCAAATAATATTAATTGTACATTCTTGAAAACTAGATTCATTCCAGATTCAAAAGGTAAAAAAAATCAAAGCTCATTTAATCATTGGAATCATATTAAAGCTAGGCAAGATAACAAGTTCCATCCGCATCAACTGGACCCGTGGCGGTCCTCCACGGTTCGGTTTGCACGGTCTTTCCTACCACGCACGTGCAAGTTGTGGAATGAGCTTCCTCCTGAGGTATTCCCGGAGTGCTATGACATGGGGCTCTTCAAGAAAGGTGCAAAAAGAGCTCTCCTTCAAGGCCGGCGATGCATTGGCGACTCCTCTGGTGTTGCAAATGTCCATAGGCGACGGTAACCACTTTCCATCAGGTGGCCCGTCTGCCTTATCGTTAGGTACAAATATAAAAAAAAAAGTATGTATCGACCAGAGAGGTACCACCACACATATTTCTAGCGTAAAGCAGTTCTAGGTTTCAGTGGAAGTGTGTAGTTGGATCGGTTGGAGTGGCGCCATTTAGGGGAGGCCTATGTTCAACATTGGACATCAAAAGGCTGATCGATGGATAGATGATGGATGTGTAGTTGTTAATGCACTTTTATAAGATGTGCCATCTCAGCCATCGGGAGCAGAACCATTGATTGACTACAGATAGAACTCCTATTCAACGTGAAGTTGCTAATAGATGCCCATTAGTTACAGTTACCACTTGCTATTGGGTTGATGCTCTTTTGCTATTGAATTAACAAAACACTCTATACCGTAACAATATAAATAAAATGTTGTATATTAAATTCAAATAACGAACGCTTCGTGCCTTAGTAAAGTGTGGTAACAGGAAGTTCCCGCATTTTATTCTCCACTCGACTGACTTAAAAGATATGAGCCCTTAATGACCGGAGATCTTAATTGTGCTTGCACATACTCGGGACATTTCTCTTGGGAAGGAAATAGCATTGGATGTAATAAGATACTGTTACTATAATATAATATTAATTAATTATTTTTATGGAACTAAATTTCGTAAAGTCTTTACGTGTGTTTTGAAGGTTCAACCTCAGAGGAATAACAACGCTTGGTATAAATCTTTTTTATTAGATGAGTCATGGCAGGAAATAGAAGGTAGTCTGCTTCTATTTCTATTGCTGCTATTGCTGTAATATAAACAGTAACATCTACTGTAGTGTTATAACCATTGTCATTTCATTTCCAAGAAGGGTTCTACTATTTAAAATGTGAAAAGTATTTTTACTAAAGCTTATTGATTTTTGCGCCCTATAAACATCAATGTACGTTTTGTGGATGTTGCCATGACGACGCGCGACGGTACCAACCCTTTGTATACACTGAAGGCTTTAGGAGAAACGTATAAATGAAGCTAGGAGTAAAAGTAAATTCAAGGTGCTAAGTTTAAAGAACTACCGTGGTTCTTGGTAGCAATACATTTTTTCCTATAACTTGTTTGTTCTCGTTTAAGGACGTAAAGAATATTTGTCCAAAGCGCTTCACGTGAGATTGTTGGAGCAAAAGGTTGTAACGCATTTATAAACTTTTTTATACCACTTAAAATAAGGCGATGAATCTACTTTATGGTTTCAAACATATAAGCATATTCTTCATATGCTTGTAACTATAAAGTAGATATATCGCCTATAGTGACCACTAGTCAGACCATTCTTGTTTATTCATATACGAAAGATAGTTAAATGAACTACAAATATGAAACAGTACATTCAAACGAATATCGAATGGTATTTATCAATGAAAATATGAGGGTCCAGACCCGTTTTCTCGTTTAATTCCCAACAATCGTAAATATTACTTTCATGGTGACCCTAAAAAGTTATTGGCTCTTCCGCAGATTATATACTTTCTATGAACTGGACTACTCTCTTTATTCACGACTGAAACCTTGATCGGTATTATAATAAAGAAATAACAGTTCGTGTGGGCAGTGGGCACATTTTATTGGGCTATGAATGCTACTGGACAAGTATTATGGTGTAACATAACAAGTGAGTTACATTTGCTGATGTAGATCGATAAAAATAAGTAAATGCTTTCTTTCGTAAACGTACTCTCGATGTTTATATATTTTGAGTGCGTTCGATGCCTGCTAGGGAAAAACTCAACAGTGTATATAATAACAAGTTTCTTAATTAGACAATCTTCTTGTTCTTAGCTCGTTAGCGCTTGATTACGCCTAGTCTGCGCCATAGTAAGCAATTTCATGTCTGATTTTGAGCATTGCTTATATCAAGCAGACTGCTACCTAGTACCTGGAATTGACTTGGGCGAGTTGCTCTGGCATGAGCTATTGATTACTTTTACCAAAGATAAGTGGTCCCAAGTGGTCCCAAGTGGTCCCAAATGGTCGAAATGGTCAAATTTTGACTGCTAACTCAGGCGTCAAACGCCTGTCGCTTACGTCAGCTTTGTTGGCGCCTTAAGTGTGTCTGAAGACCTGATGTAAATGAGCATTCAGCCTTGTATAATGACAATACCGTTATAGTACCTACGTACTTTGTCACACCAACTCTCCAACTCGTCAAACTCTTTCCATATTCGATTAAGCGTGTCTTTTAATATCGTTCACTTAAGTACTATTGTGATCCAAATTCGTAGACGTAGTAAGACGAGTCAGAAGGTTAATAGTAATTGATATCATACCGAATAAAAACGATTCCTTCCCAACCGCACCTATCAACGCAGCCTATTCTAATGGAGTCGAAAAAATATCCCGGACTTTTTCTCCACGCGTATAACGATCGCGTGAGGTTTCATAATATGAGTTGGTGATGTCTTTTTTATTTTATTCTATCATAACACTCGTAACAAGTCGACAACGAGCCGAATCGAGACAATAAACCATCTTTAAAGGTTGATGAGCCACGAGAAGGTAATGATTATTGCTTACGGTTCGATCCTACTGGTTAGTTTCGTGTGTAATTTAGTCTCGCCATGTTTTTTTATTAAATACCGTCGATGATGTATACGCTAGTAAGTCTGTGAATTTATTGTAAAAGTGAATAAATGTATCGATTTTGGATTAATTATACTGTCGGAGTCTTGAGAATTCGTATGGTGTTCATTTTTTTTAATTTTTTGGAGAAAGAATAAACGTTTACATTTAGATTAAGGCGTAAACTGAATACTTATTTACCATGTTTAGTGATCTAAATTTGTTTACCTATTTTTTTCGATAAACAATGGTAGCTTACGACGCTGTACATGTGATGATAAGTGGTTACTGCCGCCCATGAAAATTTATTACATTACTAACTTCGAATAGAACTCTGTAGTAAATCACAGATTTGTAACTACACCGGACTAAGATGGTAGCATCATTTGAAAGTGAGCCGGCAATCACTCTTCCAACGTAACACAAAAACCGCATCACGCTGGAAATAGCTCCATCCACCATCCACCAGCCCTTTGAGGTCCACTGCTGGACATAGGCCTAATAACGCCATTCCAACCGGTTCTGTGCCCTCTGAATCCAACGGTTTCCCAATGTCTTCTTCAGGTACCCGTCCAACTGATAACTCGATAGACCACATGGTTATAGTTCAATTCAAAAGAAAAAATACCTATGCATTTTACTTTCGATAAAATAAGACGTGACGATGTACCCCTGCACGAAGGGGAAACTTTACGAGCAAAGGGAATTGGTCAATTCTGTTTGACCTATAAACATCGTTTTCCATCAAGTTGCAAGTGCTTGCCTAACTTTATGATGCAAGAACTATTCCAGTGTACTACAGTCTATGTACTCTTATATACGAGCGCACCAACGTTGAAAGGATTTTGACGTTACGTATAGTGAAATTAGCAGTAAACGGAAAATTAGAAAGAGGGAAGATGGAATAACTTTTAAAATATTTTAATAAAGCGTAAATTTTTATATACGTAGTAAATAGAAAAATAGCTCCTATTACATAAAAGAAAGTAAAATATGAACTAATTATACAGGTAATTGGTTCTTCTATCGCTAACGTACAATTGTTATGGTATAAAACATAACTAGTGAGTTTCATTTTTTAATAGATCAATACAAAAAGGTAATGTTTTCTTTTGCAAACGTTCTCTCGATGTTGTTATATTTTGAATGCGATCGATGCGTAGTCCTACCCTATGTAATCGTATTCTATAAGATTAAATTAGAATGAATGTTACATTTATAGTCAGAACTCAGTACAATCAATCAAGAATCAAGTGCAATCGATTTAAGCCTAACATTATTGTTTTAATAATACAGAGATGTATCCATCCTATCTAAAAAATGCAACAATAGTGTTGTAAAAATTGCGTACCTTTACGACCACTACGTGGCCACAGTAAATCTATTGACAAGCCAACAAATTTGTTGAAAAAGGTGAATGTCGATTTCCAAGTACTGTGAATATCCGCCCATATTAGTATGGGAGTAGTAATGACGAGTCGGATGCTACGCCATATTACTTTAATCGTCATCAAGTTTGTAACGACAGCAGAATAATCTTACTTAAGTTTAAGAGGATGTTATGTACCTATGTTTTTTTTTTGTCTAACTGAAGTAGCAAACAAGCATGCAGTCCAGCTGATGGTAAGTGGTCACTGCCGCTCATGGACATCTGGAATCAACTTCATAGAACATGGGTTCTATCTGAAGTCAATCACAGATGCGTTCCTACTCCCGAGGACTATGATGATCGTCTCATATAAAAGTGTGCCGGTAACCACACCCTTCCAACGAAACGCAAGAAATGCTTCACGCTAGAAACAGGAGTGGTGGTGGTAATTTCCCGGTCGCACTACACTGGTTCTACCACCTTCAAAACTGTTTATAACTCTTTTGAGCAAAGATTACTGAATCGATTTGGATTAAGTTTGGCACAATGAGTTTCTGGACTGGATTAATACAATCATATAATTGGATCATGTTTAAATGGTAGAATTACCATGGATACATGATCGACGGAGCCATGGGAAACAGCTAGTATGTCATATTTGAAATTTTGTTTATGTCTTGCGAATAGTGATATTATTAAATGGCCTAATATTTATAAAATTATGCTGGAAGTATAATGGAACATACCTATAACCAGCACAGAGAAATAAGATAGAGTTAACAAGACGGAAATATATACATAAACACAATAGATAATAACAAAAAAAATATAGCAGATTAGTATTAATGTATTTTTGGTACAGATCTTAATTTTATTACAAGATTATTACAATACAAAAATATTAAGTGAAATAAATAGAGAATTTGGTATCGAAAGTTAGGTTCAAAAAATTATTACGTTTATAACGCTAATATTTAGGTAGGTATATCACTACTTTAGTATGCCTCCGTGAATCATAAAATCAAGAATTATTTATGTATCAAATCATTTTTAGAGTCAATTTTTGATAGAGCATTATACAAGATCAAAATTTTTCCTTTATAAAATTATTTATTTTTATGCCTTTTGTACATTTGTTAGTGGATGTCCGCGTCAAATGTTACGACGTATGATTGCATTACATAAGTCATCATCATCATATTTTTTGGCTACGAAAGGGATCTTTTTGATTAGCGTTCCACTTGTAATATTCGAAATATAAAAACCCAAAAATATAAGCAATAATACTCCTGCACATGAGCTCCACATGCTAAGCTTAACTTAGAAAGTTTTTATTTATTTACTCGCGAATCCAGAACTTTCCCGGTGTGATAAATGTCAGTTTATACCCATTACTCAAAAGTATTATCTGTGTAACAGGAAAACTACCCTACTTTGACACATTGGCGCAATATGTTATTTTAATATTTCCGAATTTGACTTTCTACACGGAACCCCCGGTATTTGCGGTGTTACGCTTGACCTGCCATGTTTTTTAAACAAAGATTTGATTGATGTTTTAATATTAGGAGAGAGGAGTTGAAGAAAATACATTATTTGAGTACTTTGGACATTAATAAATTAAAATATGTTACCTTTGTGTATTTAAATAATTTTGAATTAAGCGAGACATATATATGGGATACGTTAGAATCGGATTAATCATTTATAATCATATGAAAATATTTATATTATTTGCCTATCTTCAAATTAATTTTTTCTGAGTTCTGAAAACCCGGTGACCAAAATGATGTGATAGTAAAGGTACGAAAGTTTTCTTGGTAGCATCTTTTCTAATTAATAACAGAAATTAAAACAATTGTTCTTTGGATTTATTACCATCTACGATTTTTATTATATGGCAATTTCATACGAAGAAAACGATCGACTACTCTTATTTTACTTGCTTACTATAAAATGTTATTGTAAATTATTTTTTCAAGAATATCGGAGCGGCATTTTAATGAAACACTGCCTGGACGTCTTTATAGGTTATTAATTTACATGGAGAGAAAATTATCTTAATAAATCAAAAAAGAAGCTGGAAGCTACAAGATAGCGTGTTAAAATGTAAATGTAGTGACCATACGACAAGAAAAATAAAAGTAACCGTCCAAGCAATAATGCACCCTATCGAATTGCATTATAAACAAAATTTCCGTGAATGTGATTAAGTAAATTTTGTTAAACCTGTAAGCTTTAGGAAGATTGCAAAATATTTTAGTTGTAGCCTTTATGGCCTGAGATGGCTTTATAAGCAAGGACTGAATTCCGCTACAAATGTATTTTGGTGATGATTGATAGGTCCACCAACTCGCACTTGGCCAGCGCGGTGGACTATAGCCTAAAACTCTCTCATTCTGAGAGAAGACCTGTGCCCAGCAGTGTGTTAAGAATAAATCCGGTATTGGATGATTTTGGCAATCACTTGCAATGTTAGTAGGTAAGTGTAGATAACGTAGAAACTATTTTTAGGATACTATCTTCTGATAAATTGGTATGTCACGTAGCCAATTTATATAAACTGCATGAAATTAAGAAAAGATTCGCTTGCGTTTAAGAAAGATTTGGTAGTCATATGACTTTAATATGAGACTACTATTTTACATCTCTTGAGTAGTAAAACATAACTAATTGTCTTCGATAGAACCCATATAGGAAAGTGCTTGCCGTCATCCATGGGCGGCAACGGTCACTTATTGTCAGATGGACTGTATTCTCGTTTGTTAATCAAATCTTTTAAAAACTTTTCAAAGATAGTAGACATTGTAGTGCTTTTAAATATTATCATAGATACTATCCAAAGCATAGACGCAATATGCTCAAACTCTTAGCTACATTTATCGTTTAAGCTTTACGCAAAGCGTTTTAGTTACGATATAGAACAGTGGTTTTGTATTATGCGCTTAATCTTATTTCTCGAGGCAAAGGTTCCGACTTTTTTGCATTTTATTACACATAATTCAGACGCCTAATAGCCGTTCGGTACAAGAAACAAGTATGTGTGGTTAAAATTCAAATTGCATGATCGATTCGATATAAACTACGTTTTTTGATTCGATACGCAACATCTTTGGCTGTTTAAATATCCATTTTCTTAATTGAAACTAATGGGAAACAAATTAAGAGGCAAAATTCAACTGTATACGTTAAATAAGGTTAGTAGGTAACTGTATAAGTCAATCATCAGAAACGGCTTTAAAAAGTAAGTAATTAAATATATTAAGTCATAAATACTTGCAATAAAGCCATTAAATACCATCACATACACTTATAGATTTTTATATATAAAAATAATAAAGGAGAAAAAAATCTGCTCTCACTTTATGAACATCCTGGTTTCGCTGTTCATGTAATTTAACGCAATGACAAATTCCAAATCGTCAATTTTACCTACAGTTAACTTTGAACTCTTTAATACCTTGGTAATATTAAAGGCCCATTGTGATCAGAGATCAATGCGATGATTTATTATTTGACCAATATGTATTTTTCACACACCTAATCGATTTAGCTGTCAGTAGCCGGAACAGCAAAAACAGTACATTCATACATTCGTGAGGAATACAATGAAAGTGGCGACCACACAAAGAATGCTACTCGAACGAGCGTTGTAAAAATTTTCTATTACACCCTCAAATCGTAAAAATGTCAGGAGACAATAAGAGATCAATCATTCAGCAGACGAGCTACACTAGTGGTTCGACGTAAAATAATATCGCCACGTTGACCTACTTCGAAAGATTTGCATTCAGGCGGCCCTGTGCCGTAATTTATCATACAGCGAGCACGCAGCAAAAAATATATATCCGTATAGGTAACATAAATACATCGTATCCAAACAAACAATCCCGGATGATAAAACACGGACGGTTTATCTTTTGTTTTTGGTCTTCCGAGTAGCCTACAAGCGTTACGCCCCAATAAATTTAGTCAAACATTGTGCTTTTGCTAAAGACTGCAGCGAGATATTAATTTTAAAGTCTGCTTGTAGAATTTCAGAACGGAGTCCTGCTTTTGGTCGAATAACTTTAGAATAATATCGCAAATAGTTTGTGTGATTTTGTGAGTGTTTCTACCCACAATAGTATTTTATCTATATAGAAACTGGATTCTAACTATACCCAATTATTTCAAGGTGGTAGAACCAGTGTAGATCGACCAGGGAAGTACCACCGCCACACCTATTTCTAACGTGAAGCATTTCTTGCGTTTCGATAGAAGGGTATGATTGCCGGCACACTTTCACATGAGGCGACCATGATAGTCCTCGGGAGTAGCAACGCATCTGTGATTGACTTCAGATGGAACCCATGTTCTGTATGAAGTTGATTACAGATGTCCATGGGCGGCAGTGGCCACTTACTATCTGGTGGACTGCATGTTTGTGTGCTACTTCAGTCAAATAAATAAAAAAATACCCTTTATAACTGCAATGCAGAGACAAGACAGAGAAAGCGACATTGAAATCACGTAAGTTGTGATTTGGTGTTAAAAAAATTAGGGTGTGACTGAGGAATTACCACTGCACTTGAGTGATTGCCGACTGATGTTTATTTGACTATCTTAGGTCTAAGGGGTTGAAAGCTCACTATAAAGTTCATTATAAACTACTAGTTAAATCCCGCAGCTTCGCCCGCATTAACAACAATCGATAGTCCCGTGGGAATAAGATATTTTTTCCGCATTAAAAAGTAGCCTTTATGTTAATCTAAAGTATCAGCTAACTTCCTACCAAATTTTATGAAAATTCTTCCAGCCGTTTAGACGCGAAGAAGTAACAAACATACACACTCGCTAACTATCGCCTTCATAACATTAGTAAGTATAAGTAAAAGTATGATGATTATTATAAAACAAAACAATATGTTACACTCTGAAGTCCTTCAGAATATTATCTAAACGCTTAAGTAGCTTCCCAAAACTGTTAAAACGCCTTATTAAGTATTTGAAAACATTTAATAACGATTTAACAAGAACCCACTTTAATTAATGTAATCTAAACGATATTTTAAAATCGATAATAGCTAGTAGTTTGTGTAATAATTAACTAATCATATTGATCAAATATTTAAATTTCAATTTTACGATTCGAGTGACTAATTCGAATATTTTACCTCTTATTATGCAAATCGGTTTCAAATGATTGCACCTCCATGTTGATTTCATTCATCATTGAGTATAATTTTCCTGTGAGGTTGTATAATTAATTTGCATATTTCAAATTCATATTCTGTGCGATTTATCGAAATGCATTCGATATAAATAAATCAATTATCACTAGACGTTATTGAGAGTATATTTAACCGGGCTTTGCAGTGTGATCAAAGTAGTGTGAAGTCTAAATCTACCCATAACCAGTGTGATCGACGATCGCAAAAAGATCTAAACCCTTTTCACTCTAAGAGGAGACAGATGCCTAGCCATATTATAATAGCACAAAATATATCCTAAGGAATTTATGGAATATAAATAGAACATTTTTTCTCTATTTGTACCGAAATGACTACGTCAATAAATACAAACATAACTCAAGCTTCATAAAGTTACGGTATTCGTTTTAATTACACAAATAACATTTTCGCATTCGCATATGAAGATTAAATCTTATTTTATGCTCTCTTTTTGAGTTTGAGTTGGTTCAGCAACGTCAATATTTACGGCGCCCAAAGAGACCCATAAATTAAGGGTTACAATACCCGGCATTCATTTTGAACGATGTGCATGCAATATACAATTCATAAATATCTTTTTATTAATTAATAATGAAGTGATGCCCATTAAAATTATAAGGCCTGTCAATTTTATTGTTTCGCGTACATCTTTATATAAACAAAATAACTTTTAAAACATTTCTTGCTCGACCCATTGTTTATTTAATCGTTCCTCTGAATGCATACGTCAGAAGAATTTAATAATTGGAGAATTTGTCTGAGGTAGGATAAAAACAATTTGGTATGTTAGAGGACACCTTCCCGGGGGCACCGGCTTAATATGGTGTGGTTCATTTTGGAACACTTGTTCTACAATTGGCGAATGACTAGGTTAACAATTTGGATTTATTCTAAACTAGCTCTTACCCGCGGCTTCGCCCGCACGGTCGAAGGGAATTATTATTAGCATTTGATTGCAATTGAACTTTATTAACGCCATCTATTAACAACGTCTGGAACTACAAAATATGTAGCGACTAACAAAATATCGATATTCTCATAGGACTGAGAGAGTAAAAAGTAGCCTACATCACACTCCGCCCTCCTATCTTCTAGCATATAAACCATATCGTATAATATCTATGTGACGACGTTTATGAGGAACAAACAAACACACTTTCACATTTTTAATATTAGTATTCATTTTTAACTAGATATTCTGTTTCAAACGATACGTTATAAACCGTAAGCACATTCAGGTAGAAATTTATCTTAAGAAAATAATTACAATAACATCGTCTTGGATTAATTTCAGACGTACTTGAATAAATCAGTATTGTAGTTTCTTTACCCTTGCTATTTATTAGTATGTTTTTAAAGCTTATCACTAACTCGCTGATGGTAGGACACATCTTATTATGAAGATTCTCGGCCTAATCGGAATACTTTTGTTAATCTCGTGCAGCCAACTACTAAGATTAAGTTTACAAAAAATAAGGAGGTTTCTATTTAATATTCATTGCAGTTATTGTAAGCCTTGAACGAATGAAAGTTTGGGTTAATAAAAATAAACGGATCAATGCAAATATTTATTTCGAATTGACTTATGAATATTGTCAATTTGTATTCGTTTAAACGAAAAACTTACTATAAATGTGTTGTCGTAAATATATTCATTTGCATATGTGGGACGCTATCTGTGGTAAGGGGCTTTCCAAAATAAGAACAAAAAAGTTCTAAATCATATCAGGCCACATATATTGGGGATTCTTCTTAAAGATGACGGTGATTCTTAATTTTTCATGATATAGCTCATTTAACTTTCTGCTTGGATTAAGTACAAAAAATATAGTTAAATGTTAGTTATTGTAAGGAAATGTATCTGTTTCTTAATAATAAACGACACAACTAGGAGAAATAAATAATAAACAAGATGTTATATACGTCAAAGCAACACGGCCAAAATAAAATTTAAGCTAATAAAGTACGAATCATCATTTACTTCACAAGCTGGTTACTAATTTTCCAAGCCGGTAGTGAGAGAAATTCTTGAATAATAGGTTTCCGTTGCAACTATTTTGTCGGGTATTTATAATATCAGTATATTTATTATGTAAATTATAAATATTATGATGATAATGATTTAAGTCTTACGTAAAATCGTTTACTTAACAATGTACAAATCCATAGAAATTTAATTTTATTAAGTTGCATATTAAGAACGACGTTTTTTTTTAGTTTTACTTATACATATGATTATTGAGCTTCATAAAAAATTAATTCTGTTTTTCGCCATATGATAATTTGGGCGCCTTAAATGTCACCGTAGTATGTCGAGCAGTTTGTTTTGCGATTCGAGTGTCAGTGTTGTTTCGTGTAATAAAATTAAATCTCTTAACAGATTTGAAGAAGTAACAATGTTTTCCACTACAGTGTAGTAGCAGCGCTATAACTACCGTTCATATATTTAAAACAGCAACGCTATTGTACTTAGTAACTCTGAGTGCAGTTACTGCAGCTATTCTGAAAGACCCTTACTGCTTGGTCACGAAACATTAACTTAACGTTAAACGAATTTTCTCAAACTTTATTCGATTTTCATCGAAAATTTCTTGGCTTTATAAGTTCAGACATTAGATTTTAACACTCAGTAAATACTAACTGACCCCCCGACCCGGTGGACTGATGACCTGAACCGGCGGGTAACCGCTGGATTCAGATGGCTCAGAACCGGTCGAAGTGGCGCAGATTAAGGGAGGCCTATGTCCAGCAGTGGACTCTCAAAGGCTGATGGATGGATGACTAACTCTTTCAGCGTAGTGTTTAAAAGTGGTGAATGTTTCGTAAATTTCGGAATAAAAGTTTGATATAACCGCGTCGTCCATTTTGCATTTAATCATGTTCAAGATATCTAAAGCGGAATATAGAAATGTTTAATTTGAAAACGTTTTCGTGGTTATACGTTAGCGGCAAAATTATAGTAACAGACAAATTAAACCACGTTCACATAACCGCATTTAGTCACGTTCAGTTTGACACATATAAGCCACATGATTTAGTGAGTTATAGATAGAAATTGCATCCGGAAAAACCTACTATGAAAACCGATACGTAGGTAGACTAATATAGGCATGATTATGTTATTCATCGAGTTGTCTAGCTGTGTCTTAAGTTTATATACATTTTTTTATAAGATCGAAGAAGGAAACAAGCATGCAGTCCACCTGATGGTAAGTGGTCACTGCCGCCCATGAACTCCTGTAAGCAACTTCATATAGAACATGAAGTTCTATCTAAAGTTAATTACAGATGCGTTGCTACTCCCGAGGACTAAGATGGTCGCCTCATATAAAAGTTCCGGCAACCTCACCCTTCCATCGAAACCCAAGAACTGCTTCACGCTAGAAATAGGAGTGCCGGTAGTACAACTCTGGGCGAACTACACTGGTTCTACTACCTACAAACATACTATACACATACATAATTTGTTTTATCAAGACGATGATGCTTAGACATATATTATTCTACTGTTAACGTACTATAATAATCACAAAAACTGGTGGAGATATATGTGTGTATAAATACATATGTATTACAGATCGGATTTGGCTGAAATTCAGCATACAATTTACGACCTGAATTAAAACATGAGATTCTCAATACCATAGTAAGTATCGTGAAAGCAAGTGCAACCGCAAGAATAAGCTAGATGAGAAATAAAATCCTTCAACAACTACCGGAACGAAGATATAACATCGACAGCTATGTACCATCTTGAGACAACGTATTGTACGAGTATGACCTCAATCATTCAAGTCTGTCAAATGTTACACGATCACTAACAGACATAACAACAATTATGTAATTATAAACGCTATGGTCTTCATCTTGCTATGATTGTCTTTTAATTATTATATTAATACGTGAAGCAAAAACTTGTGACGCATTGTTAAGTAATGCGTCGCCGACGGATTAATATGAAATTTTGCACGGTTATAGTGGACGCAGAGAAGCAGTGCAGAATGTTATTATTTTTTTTAAATAATGCATACATCATACATAAAATCAACTAAAAATACACTACCGTGCATTTGTCACGAACACATTAATAAATAATAAACGAAATAAAACGTTCAATATCTTACTATGAAAACACGTAACGTCAGAAATGTCAATGTCTTTGTCAAAATACCCGATATTGTTTTTAAATGCGGCTTAGCTAATTAAACCTCTTTTTATATTTAACGGGTGCGTTTAAAATTACTTAAAAATTATTACATTTAATTTGAATTTGAGAAATATTCGTACTACTTTGGACAATATGAAGTTAAATTTTTTAATTTAAATTACGGTCGAATTTCGACCGACCGGGTTCAAATTATAATAGTAGTAATGGTTTCCGGTAGTATTAACAGTTTTTTTTTTTTTTTTTTTTAAGTGGGTAATCCTCATGGATACCCAGCCACCCGGGGCGGCAGCTGGGTTATGCCGGACTCTTACCGGCTAAACCCCCACTGTGTTTTCTCCTCGCACCGTACGGCGGGAACACGGGTAAGCTTTCGCAGTCATCCGCGAACCCGCCGGTGCCTGGCCGCTCCCGCAGCCCCTCCTCGCGTGGAGCATAAAGCTCCCCTCCAACAGCAAGGCGCGCCAGAAAACACAAAGGCGCGCCAGAAAACACAAAGGCGCGCCTTACCTCCAAGGCCCCATCCGCAGGGCGACGGTCCAACCCCGAGACCGCCACCCAGGGGCCGTGGGCATGGCAAACCGACACCCGCAAGGCATCCCTACAGGCATCGACCAACCACACCCAGCGGCGGATCCGTTCTTTGGTTCCGCCGCAAACCACCAAACGGCCGCAGAGGATAGGGAGGACGGCAACGACACACCGCATCTCCTCTTCCTCTGCGGCCCCACCGCCAACGCATCTGACGGTGCGCCCCCGTTCGGTCGCGGGAGATAGGGTGCACGGCAACGACACACCGAGACACCTCTCCTCCCGCGACCCCTCCTGGCTGCAGAGGCCAGAAAACACCGACCTCCACAGCCCCCTCGGATGCGTCCGGAGCGGGCCCTCAGCCAAGCCCGCTCGGAGCGTCCCCTCCCTGGGATCTCTCTTGGCTTCACCGCGGCGCCCCCAGCCACGGTTACTGAGCCCCCTCACCACGACAAGGTGGAGATCCCTGCGAGGGGGTCCGGTAGTATTAACAGTAGAATATCGTGACATTAAAACATACTCATGGCTCTTCCATATATGACTCTAATTGGTATTAAAAATAACTCGATCAATAATTGGATACACACAGAACCTGGATAATAAAATCAGACAAGATAGTAAAATAATACTAGAGAGCTGTAGAGGTCTAAGTTCTAACGCTATCCGGGTTCCCGATCGGCCCGATACAATCAGGCTCACGTAACGCCGGGGCCATTTGCTGACTCCTAGCGAAACTAGCTAGTATTTATTGGATACTAGTTCTCTGTGTGTTGTTCCGCCTGCGTGTGAAGTCGATGTTTGTCGTGTGCTTGTTTGCCTTCTCCACAAACGTAACAATGTCCAAACATATAGTACTATAAAAAGTGACCTGTCATATTACCAAATTAACGTATGTCAACGCCGTCTGTCCTTCGATCGAAAACCATCAGTAACGTAGTTTTCTTATGTTTGCTCTGATTTCAAGATAATGTGCAGTAAATGAGTACCGGTAAGTCATAGAAGCATGCCAACTTAATTGTCAAGAATAGTACCTAAAGCATCTGTGGTAATCTGCAGAAAGTTTACGGGCCACAGCAGCCACTCAATTAACAGGATTTTATAGATTCCAAATTGCATTAAAAATAGATAAATATAGGCTCCGTAAATTTTTATAAATATGCCAAGGATCTGTATGACTTAACGTGGGCAGTATATCAATTTGTTCCTTCAACAAAATAACAAACACGAGACATACTTGCACATATCGCTAGAACTGAACGTAGTCCTTATTCTGGAACATATTATTTCGCGACGATAATTCAATATCGATGAGACGGCAGATAAATTGATAGCGTAAATCGATATGGTCGTACGTGTTGTAGAAGCCAATTCTTTCACTTCAATTACGAGAAAGTACCTCAAATATACGTGTGTAATTCAGCTCTGAGCTATTTCAAATATTCAGATCACATGAATGAAAGTCATTCAGTTGTAACTCTATTGCTAAACTGAACCGATCACGGATCACATAAATCTGTGTCACATCTTGATAGTTATAGATTTAGAGAGCTGTGTAGTTTTAAAGGAATCTGCTGGTGTACGGATTGAAGGGATTCGTACGATAGCTTGAAGTTCAAATACTTGAACCATTAGCAGAGATGTGTGTGTTCAGTAGGTAGTACAACAAATGTGTTTCGACCGAAAGATACCACCGCCACACCTACTTCTAGTGTTAACCTATTCTGCGTTTTGCTAAAGTGTTGCTGGTTCAATCTTATTCGGAAAGAGTAGCAACGCATCTGCGATTGATTTCAAACTACTGATCTATCTGTCCATGGATGGCAGTGACTACTTTCTTTTCTTTCTTTTTATTTTTTAATTTTTTTTAATTATTTAAAGTTGTACCAACAGAGTAATCACTAGTATATACATTTAATTACAATATTGCGTATAGACTAGGAGTAAGTGTTACTCCACTTACAGGTACAATCGACATGCAATTAACAACTAGCAAGCAAAAACAATGATGTAAAATGATAATAAATTTGATAAATTTGATTGATAGATCTTTTGATTGAAGTAGCAAACGAGCATAAAGTCCACCTGATGGTAAGTGGTCACTGCCGTCCTTAGATATCTGTAAGCCACTTCTCCACGTTGCTACTTCCGAGGACTAAGATGGTCACCTCATATAAAAGTGTGCTGGCAACCACATCCTTCCATCGAAACGCAACAACTGTTTCCCGTTGGAAATAGCTTTGGTGGTGGTACTTCCCCGGTCGAACTACAGTGGTTCTACCACCCGTATATTATTTATTAATTCTACATTCTATCAGATAGAATATTTGCTACTTATATACTATAAAAGTAGAAGTAAAATTTAAATACAAGTATTATGAATTTGTCAATAAAGTCGTTCATTTAGTAAATTACGTATAATATGAAACTTATAATAGTAATTCATAGCAAATACATAACTATTACAATATGAATTATTTTTAACATATGCAGGTAACAAATAATTTTGACATAGGACAAAGAAAACGAACATGAAGAATTGTTAGAAGAAAACGTAACACCTTCAAAATATTACGAATCAGTTAAATGGGTACATAAACGATGTATTTGATCAGGCGACAAAAGAACAAGTGGATAGGGCGTGACAATGACAACTTGTGACAAGGACGAGGGGGAAGACAGAAGGGACTGCGTGTGACAATTTGTGTGACGTAGCGGTCACATGAGTACGCATAACAAATGTAATAGGAAAAAGACGGTTAAGTGCGAATCGGGCTCGCGCATAAAGGGTTCCGTACCATTAGCAATAAAAAACGGGAAAAAATCACGTTTGTTGTATGGAAGCCTTTCTTAAATATTTATTTTATTCTATTCTTGTTTGCTGCCCTTTTTTTCAAACCTTCAAAAGGTACCCGACGCCGTGGGAGCGAAGCATTTTTACCGCACTAAAACCCCCGTGGTGGCCAACCTCGGCGCTACAAAGAGGACTTCGGGATCTCCAAAGGAACGCAACCGGAATCCTCTGAGCGCGTTACCCCATCGGACTTCCCCCAGATGAGCGGTTGGGCCCACCGCTCCGTTTAGTCATTACGACGGCATGCATCCACAAGTCGCCTCTTACGACAGGCAGGAGATACAGTAGGAATTTCTGATGAAACTACAGAGACGAGTAATTGTTGTCCTAGCGGAAAAAAAAAACGTCATCTGTGAAAGTTTCAACTGTCTAGCTATCACGGATCATAAGATACAGATTGGTGACAAGCAGATTGATAGTAGAGTCACAGAAATAGGGTTCCGTTTTTATTATTTTCGTACAGAACCCTAACAATGCAACATTCAACAGTCTGTGAATAAAACCTTATCATGCTAACATTGTAAAGGCGAAAGTTTCTGAGAATGTGTGTTACTCTTTCACGCGATAACTACATATCGCATTTCGCTGAAATTTCGCACACAGATAGTTTATGGCCTGGATAAACACATGTGATACTCATTACCATGGTAAACGTGACCAGAGCAGGCAGGACCACAGGAACACGTGAAAAAGCTTGCAGTCCACCAATTCGCACTTGGCCAGAAAGTTGAACGAGGTGTGGTCCACCTCTTGGTGGACTATGGCCTAAACTCTCTCATTCTGGGAGAAGACCCGTGCCCAGCAGTGGGACAATAATGGGTTGACGAGAAGCAGAATAATACGTAAAAAGAAGTAAAAAGAGGTGGGAATGAAAACGAAACCACAAAAATCACAAGACAAAATGATGTTATACTGCTATAATATATTAACATTAGTTTGTTCCAAATCATGTGTTTTGTAGGTATAAATAAAATAGAATTGGGTTTGTGGAATATCAACTTAATCTCTATTTCTTAGCGTTGGAAAGCATATGTTTTGAATATTTCTTCTTGTTTGTTTGTTCTATTAATCGTTGGAAACGCTTATCTTCGGTTATTTTAGGGTTACCGATTATTTTATTTTTGATTAATCTTAGTGGCAGCTAAACTAACTCTAGTTTCAATCCAAGATTGATCCTTCCTGATTTAATGATGAAATCCGTAAATAATAGAAGCTTTCATCTTTAATTAATCATTTTTTATTTAGAAGACGTCTTACCCTATAAGTATAATATTATAATAAAAACGATAAAACTTGCAACAATCCTTATAAACGCAATCGTACTAACTCCTTATGAAACTGGTTTTGAATATACAAATAAGTAGTGTGAACAATCTTGGTCAGGTTGTGGATGAAATAGCTGTGGACGAGATAAGTAGTGTGTAAAGGCGATGAAGAAGGAAATGTGTGGGTAGTGTATCTGATTTCAAGTGGCTAGAACAGTAAATATATATCTTCGGGGTGACTTGTGAAGTATGCAATGACCTTAAGTTTGAGATGAATCAAGGAATCTAGACTCATAAATTTTGTATGCAAATCTGTGAAAATTTAAAATGGTATAACTTCTTTTGCTCAATTGTGTTGACACCATCGTCACATCTATTGCTGTGTTATAACATTAGAGGTAAGTGATAGTAAGTTTTAGAGCAGTGATAATCTAATGGTTGAAACTTGCCCTCTCAATCTGGAGGTCCGAGGTTCAAATCCAGGCACGCACCACTGATTTATGTGCGTATTAGAAAGTTATTATTGCTTTTCGGTGAAGGAAAACATCGTGAGAAAACCTACACACCCGAGAGTTCATTAAAAAAAATGTTCTCGGAGATGTCCACCAATTCGTAGTTGGCCAGCGCGGGGCTATGGCCTAAAACTCTCTCATTCTGAGAGAAGACCCGTGCCCAGCAGTGGGAGAATAATGGGTTGTACCCAAAGTTTTAAAAAACACTTATAGATAAACATACTACTACCTAAAGCCATAACTTCAAACCTATTTAGGTTCATTGCAGAACTCTTTAGACGTGACTCGCTTCTTAATTTCAGACGGAATTTGTGTAAAATTATGTGTTTGATCGATCGGAATAATGCAATAGTAGCGTTCCTTGGTGAGCACTTCCAACTTGTATGGGATTTATTACTGTTTGGCATATATACATAATAACACAGGCCTTTACTATGGCCTATTTAACACATATAAAAATAATGCCGAAATTTAAACATTTTTACTGCGTATACCATTTAGTCTCCATAAAGAATTGTAAAATTATAATAATTGGTCTAATAAAAATATAATACCCAATTCAGTTATTATATTTCTTTTAAAAGCTATAAATTTAGCAACATCTTTGACCTCCGCAAAAAACTTTATGAGTAGTTTTGATATCATAATATTTATGGCTTTCCATAATTTTAAATTTGCTCTACGTATTCATTTAAATTTAAAAAATATCTTAGTACCTACTTACCTATAGTTACTAACCTACTAAGTGTAAGTACGTATTTCATTTAGTTTGTTATTCTTGATTTTACAATCACAGTAAAGTCACAAGTATTTTACTTAGATGCATTGTTTCTACTGGCGGTACAAGTAGGTTTAGATAGTCCTTAAATGGCCGATAAGGCATTTTCATTGGCCATCACGGCAACGTGTACTTCCGAATAAAAATCAACTAATCTTTTTGAGCCGCGTAACGCAGAGATTTTCATATCGGTCTAACACGCAGCGAGTTCCGGGTTCGATCCCCGGCCACTCATAAATCTGAAAGATGAATTTAGATTTTTGCTCTAGATCTGAGTGTTTGTACGTCTATGGTACCCACGATATAGGAGAAAATCATAGTTGATATAAACTCTTTATTAATTTGAATATGACAAAATATTAAATAATTAAAATTAAATTAAATTTCATAATTATATGTATATACAAAATAATAACTTAAATTTAAAAATAAGTTTTCAAATAAAAATATGCATCCAGATAAATTACAGTCTATAGAATGAATTCCCAGAATGCTGGCAACATTACATCGTTGAATAGAAAGCTAATTCGTTGACCGAGGTATGTGCCAGCTTTCTGATCATTCGTTGACTTATTTTCAATCATAGTTTGGCGTAGAATGCGTTAATTAAACTTAATTTATCCTTTCATTATTATGGCGAGGTATCTACAAAATATAGTCAGATACAACAAAAAACAGTTACAATCGTACGTGACAAATCATAGCGAACATCTTTGTCGCAATTCTAGTTAGCGTATTATTAAGTTTAGATATAAATCTCTGCGTCATGCCTGGAGTCAGGTTTTGCTAATTAATGTTCCTGCAGTGTTAGTATATGACTGGCTTGTTTATCTTATCAGCTTTTTCTATCGCCAGATGGTGCTCTATGTGACGATCCTGTTTTATCTTTCATCTGATCGTTAAATTGTTATCAATTAAAATAGCCATTCATACAAAACAAAGTAAAATTTATTCATATTTATACAATATAAAATAATCTATTTATGATGCCCATATATATGTTTTGAATCAAAATATGATAGATAATATGCCCAATCAAAATTAAGTCTAGATGATTTAACTCGATAGACTAATGAAGTCGTAAAGAGCAATTTGGCAAATCGTTTCAATCAATATAATTTATTATTTGTTTCAATACAAGTTTTTTACAAAATACAAATTTAAATATCAATTAATTTTTTTTTACCTTTAGTATATTGTATAGAGGAATGAAACTATTGATATGTATGTTTGTTCAAACACTTAATTAGTTCTATACATATTTTAAAAAAATATGATAGCTTGTTTTTGAAAAATATTACACAAAATGATTAAGCTAGCAAAAATAAAACGCATTTTTTTCTTACTATTTACGTTATTGTATAAAATATAAAAAATAAACAGACAGCTTTGTTATAGAGAAACCTGTTTCTATAATAAATTTCCCTATAAATTAATATCTCATTCAACAGTTTAGTTTTCTTTGAATGATGAACGATGGCTAACACGTGTTTTGTTCATAACTCTTCAATCGCTATTGTATCTTTTTACAACGTTGTCGAGCGCTATTTGCATTAATAGGTTGCTTTATGACTGTCTCCAACACCCAATGAATTGGTCATCATGCTGTCTTTGTTCTAAATGTGGATATATATTTCAAACATCGTGCTATAATGCAATGATTTCATTGTCGTGTTATTTTTAAGTTTGATATATTTGATACTATCATAAATCTAACATAATCCATCAGTTTACTCACTTGAAATGAACATCGACAAAATACTGTACTTAATAGGTTTATTCATGTGGCTCCACATAAGTCGGTCTGCCTACAAAGAAGAATCATTAAGCGATTGAATTAAACAGATCTTCGTATACTGTCAAATAGACTTAGCAACAGCTACTAAGCTGAAAATCACCAGACACCTCTTAACACAAAACATCAAAGTACTGGATACGGCTTGCACGTATACCTAACAAATTAATATACAAAAGTTGAGCCGGCTAAGCTAAAAATACGAGAATCAAAGGGGCTGGAACGAGCGTACGAAGATCATTCTATTTATGTTAATGTCACGGGCGTGAGGAAGCGTTTAAATCCAGTCATTAATTATTGTCACGGCTAAGACAAAATAGATAATACATTCTCTATTTGTTACCCTCTATACCTTAAAGAGTAGGACGAAAGAAATAACAAGGAAATAAGTACTGCTCAAGACGAACAGATTGATGATAGAGGCGATGGAAAAAACGTGTCCTTTAAAATTAAGGATGGATGCTTAAGGGCATTAGGTCCTAAATGAGTTTTGGAGAACGCACACACGCACGAATAATAATAGAATGGATGCACATTAAAAATCATTTTGTCAACGTTAGAAATTTATGACGCATATGGGAAAAATGAAATATAGCAGCTATTTACAGGTTTTTATGACGCTTCAGATTATGTGTGCTGATGTTTATGCTTCCGCTTATTATAAATAGTTCGATCGTTATTGCTTTAGTTATAACATTCGCTATATAACTTGGTAATAATTAACCGACTGGAACATTAAAGAATAATATAATGTTTATTCTGCTTGTTTTATTACTTTTGATGTGTATAACTTCTATTTTATCGAAAATTATTTATAATAATAGACCGTACATTTTTATCATGAATTCGAAATTACTCATAAAATGGAAAGTTTTACTTACTTACTGTTACCTAATATTTATTATTATTGATCATATCTATATTTTTAGTTATTTGTGAGTTTATTTATCATAGGAACTGAACATAAACTATACAGATATGCAGCACATGTTAATAGTCATCAACATCAACAAAGTCATCGATATTAATTTGTTCAAAACGATTCTTTTCAACGCCTAGTCCACAAACATAATTCATAACATTGTATCGTATAACTGGTACTGTATACAATTGCATTTTAATTAAATGTGGTGATAAGTTAATTATGTACCACTGTGAGCTTAATAAACTTTTCTCGTTTTGTGCTATATAAATTAGATCATATTTTTCGCTAGTAACATGAAGTTATCTTTGTCCGAAAAGGAAAAAAATACTAATTAAATAGCATATTTTTAAAAAGCGTATGTTACGTAGATATAATGCGGATAAATTGTATTTTCAGGATCATACGGAATTGGACAATTAATCGTATTAAGCAGCCCATTCGATCGTCAGCTGCAAATGCATTAAAGTTCCCTTCAAAACGGAATTCAAAAACAGTATTTGAGAATTCGTGAAATTCATACCCTGTGATATGCAAATGAGTCTGTCTCTTCAATACCAATTGCATGTTCGCATGATCAATTTGCATCGGGAATAGCACTTCAATTCGCACGAGCAAAAATTCGGTATGAATGACGTTATATTTTGGCGTTTCTCCCGGAACGAAACCTTCATTTTGTGCTAAAGAAGAATTTTTAATCGACGTCTCTTAATGATATTTTCATAACGTTAACGTTTATGCAAACATTGAAAGAAATATACTGAATTGAAAAAGTGGGTATAAATAATTTACTTGCAGACCATTTGAATGTATTTCACATATGTATCCCACGAACTATATGCAAACTAAAGTTTACGAAACATTACATGATGGTAGAAAATAGAAACAAACAACCGGACCCAGAAAAGAAATGAAAATTATATTATGATTGTTAGTGGTCAGTATCGCCCACGGACATCTGTAAGCTTCATACAGAACAAGCATTCCGCATGAACTCTCAAGGACTAAGACTCTTGTTGACATAGAAATTGTCTAACCAGGAATCGCACACGGAACACTTGCCAACAAGCTAGCATACTAATTATTACGCCACGCTGAGAGTCGAAATAATCATACAAAAATATTATTTGAATATGATTTCGTCATATAATATAACATAAGTTTTTAATTATCTTGTAGTCACTTGCTGACATAAAATACGATAGGAAAGAACAAATTGGTTCTTAAATTGATTTCTACGAACTTTCGTTCCAATGACCATTAATTCCCTCCAAAATGAATCGTGGTCTTCATAAACGCATAAATGTTTGGAAGCAGTTGTTTCTCGTTATAAAGTATTACCAATTAAAATAAATTTATAACACCAAGTTATCATCAAGATTCGAATAGAATTTCCAAACGCCTTATATTACCCGGACATCTATATATTTGAAACCGGTTTATCTATTGTATTTTCGATACAAAAGATGTATTTATTAAAATGATGTATATGTAGTCAAAATTATACAATAGGTATAATACAAAATATCCTCATCAATACTATAGATACCTTCCCTGTCAACATTTAGAAACATTTAGAATTTCATTTCAAGTTTACAACTACGAGATTATTAAAGTCCATCTCACCATGAATTACTTTCAAAGCCAAGGTTATTTATTCGAAAAGCGTTATTTAGTACGAAGCACTAACGACATTGAGGAGAGAAAATTGGTGTAATTATGACACTAACCAGATTATACCGAAAACACATTAGGCCGACATCATTCAGTGATTAACCGTGGAACGAATGAAACAAAAAGACAAGCCGCGCTTACTTACCGAGTCGGCAAGATCGCAATAAATCTTCCACTACAGTCATACAATCTCGTACAGTCCCTATAGACAAGTGTTATAATTAAGTTAAATTCAGATTAGGACACACAGATGCAATGTTTGACCAATAACATTAAAAGTTTGCATTCTAGGATTTATAAGCGCAGTGTATACAATGATCACTGGGAAGAGCTCACAAGGGGCATCGCGCTCGGAGGACTCCGGTTGTGGTTCGTTGGAGATCCCGGAGTCCTCCACGCAGCGCTGAGGACGGCCACCGAGGAGGTGTTAGTGAGGTAAAAATCCCACATGACCCGGCTTTGCTCCCACGGCGTCGGGTACCTTTTAAAGATTTCCCCCTCGATAACAAAAAAAAGGATATATAGGATTGCATTCTAGGATTTGTATGTGTACATACATCGTAGGAACAGTTAAATTATCAGATAGTGTATTGATTCGTATTTTTCCAAATTATTGTTTTTATTTTCGTGCGACATTTCATTACTCACCCGTTTTAATACATTTTCGTGCAATGTTATACTATTAAATTATTTCGTTAGCTAAAAAAATAAATTTTTTCGTCATTTTTTTTACTTGATTATAGGTCAATAATTTATACCAAAAATATTGTAAAATTATCTTCCAGTTAGTTCGCAACAGGATGTATGTTTTCAACAAACGGCATCTTTACTGCTGCCTTCTGTAAAAGCATGCAATCTTTCGTTTGCCAAACTACCCTTCCGTATGTATTACAAGTCTACAGTGAACCGTGGCCGAACACAGATGGTGTTTTAGTGCGGGCGGTTAGCAAAAGAAATAAAAACAAAACATTACTGAGCAACTAATAATGCAGCTTGTATGTACTCGAATTCACATCTGCTGTTTTTGTGAACGGTACAGGGAAGTCGACTAATTAACTTTGGCTACCACACAATGAACCGCTAATTGATGAGTTAGTAATTTGTGGATATCACAATTACGTGGGAAATGGGTTGCTAAACTATAAGGAAACGGGAAAGGCGCAAATAGTGAGAAATACTGTCAGTGAATACCAGATCATTATTTAAGATTTATCTACTTTCTACATTGATAATATAAACTTGAAATATACCTATTTAAAAGGGAAAATATTAAATCAACATTTTTTTAATTAACGTAAAAGTTTATTTTATGATTCTTGAACTTCGACGTGTGTATAAATTCAAAGACAATTGTATAAAACAAAATAAGTGTCACAAATAAGACAAAACTGAACGAGTTACAAAAGACAAAAGAAAAGTAGAAGCACCACAAACATTAAGTATTCAAAATGCAACATTATCGTCCTTCTAAGTGGTCCAATAAGGAGAAGATAGAGCGTAGTACGCTTTGAATAAATTATTTCCTCTCAGAGCTAAGTGGTCACTGCAATGAGACATAATAGATGACATATCTCTTTGTATCCTGAGCAAAGTACCTACTGTCTTGCAGACCATATTATTATTCAACATTATGAGACTCATTTCTTTGAAGTTGAGATATATCTATCTTAATAATTATGCTCATTCTATGTGTAAACGGATTCGTTTGATTTGTTTTAGACTATTTCTTGTCTTTGTACAGTTTTCTTGTTCGTTTTATAACCTTGGAGAAACCTATTTGTCATTTTAGCTTGTTGCTTGTCGGAATGATATATAAAAGATTTTGTAAAGCTAGCAATAGCATGTTTCTGTTCAGATAAAAATGAAACCCTAGAAATAGGTGTAGTCGTAGTAAGTCTCTAGTCAAACTATACATGTTTAACAATCTTGCAGCTTGGGCACATTTGCGCTGATATGAGGACTAAGTCGGAACTAAGTTGGATCGCTTCGGATAACTTACCAAGTCAATGTTGTCTCCCTAACCAAATCCATCTAACTAGAAAACAGAAAAGCTTAACATAGCTAATTAAGCAAGTATCAGTGAAGTGATGGTGCCTCCAGAGTGTAACCAGAAAGGATATTACTATATTCAAAACAAGTAATAATATCAGTAGTAAATAATAAACAATAAAATCGTTCACCTTTTTGTGCAAGAAATCCAATACTCAACAGGTTACAAAATATGTCAAATACGTAAGTAGAATCAAGCATAATTGGACTTCCTTCAGTTCTTCTGAAGCGACTTTTAAAAATCACACTGAAGTGATTTTCTCACAAAAGATATTTCAAGTCAGCATATTTCCATCCACCACTCCATCTCCTCGACATTCTTATTAAGGTGCTCCCTTTATTTTATTGCTAGCGTCATCGAGGTCCAATGATTTATGGGTTCGCATTCCAAACTTGAACGACTGTCGGAACCCTCAATTTTTTGCGATCGCGGTAAGTCTGTGTGCATTTAACGCTGATTAAACTGTAAAATTACGGACACAACGTCTGACAGATGCGGCTCTGAATAATAACATTACACACGCGTGTATTATACAGATTTGGAGTCGGCACGGTGTCAAGCAAAAGTCTTTGTTGGTAGCGAATCCACTTACAATACAAAGAGTACAATGGGGATCTTTGGCAAATTGTAAAATATACACCTAATTATTCCATTGGAGAGTGGTCGAGCGTTAAGATTTTCGATCCCTAAGGTACAGAAGGCGGTACTTGAGGCTTATGAAAACATGCTACAATGTAAGAAGTTTCATTGATGTGCCGTATTATGATAGGTGTTCGTAACGTTCGGATTCAGCGCGTATATTTTAATAAAAAGCGTAATATTATTAATAAACACTGGTACATTAAATAAGATGCTGCTTCGAGAGACTTTTAGATTGCAGAGTATATAAACCTAAATGAGTTTTGTACTTGAGAGCAGTTTATGTAAGTTAATGTGTCGGTACGATGAATGTGTTATAGAATGAGAGGATTAAAACTTATTAGGTCCAGCTTCGCTAGAGATCGAACTCGGATTCATCAAACTATCAGATTATTATATTGACCGTCGCCAATAGTTGTATATTCATAGTAGGATTAGTTAAACACATAATACATATTTATGTAGAACCATTTCTTGCTCTGGCACCTAACCTTGTCGTTTGACAACTAATGTATGTGACGAATTGTATATCCAAAAGTTGACCCGTTTCAAACAATTGTGATAAAACGTATAAAGAACTTCTGAAGGTCATCACAAAATACGCAAAAATATTAAAGGTGGTCCAAAATATGAGCCGTATAAAGAAACCGATACAATGTAATCAATAACAAATTTTTGTAGCACACCCATTCTTCACAACCCTAAGTAGTTAATATTATGAAATATTGCCCGGCCATCGACGAGAACGGAGGTATTGAGTTTTTTGTATTGGAAGCTTTTATTTTTTGGTGGATTTTATAAATTTTTATGAATGGCAACTCCGCCCCGTTCGCGCTCAAGGGCCGATTGTTTTGTCAGGGTAACACCTGGACGCATACAAATGCCGCGTAACCGTTATAATAAAGTAGATTGAGATGGTGATGGAGTGTTAAAACAGTAAAACTTTTAATACTGTTAATAAAATATTACAGCTTAATCAAAAAATTATAACTCATATTTATAAACTACTCTGATTTCTTTTTAATTTATTTTACCGTAAAATTTAAAAATTTAATTACGTTCAATGTATTTTGAAATGATTATTTATCAAGTACTAGCTTATTTGCGCGCATCCGCTAACTTTAATTGGGATTAATATGGTAATGAGTATCTCATGTATTATACCATACACAACTCACAAACTATCAAGTTTGCCAAATATCAGCGAAAAGCGATATATAGTTCTTGCTCGTAAGAGTAACAAACAAATATACATTCTTTCAAACTTTTAGTAATAATATTACAATAAATGTTGTTAAAGCGTTCATAGTTAACTACTAAAACATAAGCACTTTTACTAACTACTGATTATGAATAAAAGATGTTACCTTCTGTAACTTTGTTTTTCATTGTAATACTAAACAATTACCACATTATTACTATCAAATAGTGCACTCGGCAGAAGAGTGTGTTTGCAAATGAAATTCGCAAACAATCAATAACTCGAACAAAGCATCGCGCTCAAGTATTTTTTGTTACGTTGTGTGAACAAAAGTAAATAAAGAAAATGCAGTTCGAAAAGGTTCACTCGATGTCTAATTCACTTTATAGTTCTTTCGTTTTACAAAATCCTCTATTCTATTTAAATAGAGGTATTGACTGTAACAAAATATAAAACATTATTATTAACAATCTCTTAAGTGTCTATTACAATCTGGCTAAAGTTATGAAATAAAAACTACTGCTCTGATTTTGCTCTGAATTGACTCACTGATAGCTTATTTTCTGGATTAACACATAATAATAATACACTTTATGGTACCCAACAAAACAAAAATTACAATAGAAAACACAATTTTAAAACAATACAAAAGGCGATCTTATCCCTAAACAGCGGTTTGTTCCAGACAATCTAATCGGTGTGGAGTTAAAGTGAGGATGAGAACAATAGGGTGCAAATGTTAGTTTATGATGTAATACATAAATACAATAATAATACAATAAACATATAGGAATAAATCATAAAATAAAAAAGAAAGTACATAATATAAAACAACAAGAAAGAAGATAGAGAAAAATATACGTAGTACACTACGCGAAGCGGGCGGACCCTCGGGTATAAGTTAGTTAAAAATATTTGTCTCATTTTGTATGTATAGGCTTTGTATACGGTCAAATACGAGAAAAAAACTTATAGTTTTTAAAATTAAATACGTAAATTAGGGCAATGCCACGAAACGCTCCAAGTTTATTAACAGCAATGTATCTGTAATAAGTCGCAGGCGAAACTTCAACCTGATGTTAATTACAAATGTATTTGGTTAGCAGTACTGATTTACCGTCAAATGGACTTCATGTCCTCTAGTACTTCAATTAAAACAAATTTTACCAATACTTATAGTTCTTACGGAAAATAAATGGAAATTAAACGATTCTACATTTGTAGCATACGTATAGTTACACATGTTTTATGTATAGATAATTATACAATAAATTATTATAAGTCCTGTTGATAATTAAACTTTCGAATACCAGCACGCAACGTGTAATATCAACAGACAACTTGTAACATATATATGTACATATATTAGTACTATCGGCGACTTTCGCTATAAATCAAGCAATGAATTAATAAGCTATATTATCTACATACATTACCACAACTTAATTTGTGAACTTTTTTATTTATGGCTTGTTTGTCGTGGGGTCGCGGGCATTAATCAAGGCCGGTTCGATCCCAGGCCGTATCTACACCGCTTAAGCCCAATGAGATTGGACGTAAATTAATTCTCAATCAGAGTTAAGGGGTGTGCACACTGAACTACTGGTGTGTCTTGATAGTGTAGTAATGTTAATCGAATTTTATAATCCTTGCAATTATAAATTTTGTTATTGCCTAATTCAAATTAATTTGCAAGGTGGTAGACTGGTAAAACTTTGGTTCGACCGGGAAAAGGAGGACCACCGCCGTATCTATAGGTATCTAGCGTGAAGCAGTTCTTGCGTTTTGGTTGAAAGATGATTGGAATTAAGAATCTGCGCAAATAGCTGATTGATTTTGTTTCCAGGCCTAAAGTACAAATGACATCTATATTACAAAAAGACCAATATAAAAATTCGTCTCATTAAGAGTTCTATTAACTTACTTGTGTACTAGAAGAACGCACAGTCCACTCACATTTGAAAAAATGTTTAACTAACGCGCTCTTTACTCTATATAGCATAATTATGTTACTCTGGAATAATGTAGCTTTCTTTTAGTAAAAAAAAATCAACTTGCTTTAATATATCGCAAGATTACTTCATACAAACTTACTAATTTACCTCTTTATGATATTAGTATAGATTATCCCTTATAATACAAATGTTCGTATACCCAAAAAAAGGAGCTTCGTCGCTGGCTTTAAATACTCGATGTTAATGTACCTCGTCCCAACCTGAATTATTAATTATAATCGTTCTGTTTTACATAATTTTCTTATTAGGCACCAGTTAAATTATTACTAGGGCTCTGTTTTAGCGGCATCGTAAATATTCGGAGAACGTTCAGTTGATATGTTTTTAATTAAATCGTGGTTCGTTAGTTTCGTCGGAATAAGTAAATTCCACAGTAGTTGATTGGACTCCCCGACATTACTATTTTATGTATTTTATTTATTTCCTACGTAAATTTTTGGAGCTCGGAAGCAGTATATGTTGAACGCGTAATCAATTTAGCCGTTTAATTATGTCCGAATTAATTAGGACGATATGAAAGATTTATGCGAAAACAGGTTGTAGAGATAGAAATAGTAACTGGAATTATATATTATGCTTATCAACGAATTTAAATTTTGAATAACAGCCTCACTTTAATAGTAAAATGGTCGTTAAGTCGTTAGTTCTACAAATGATTTCCTTGTTAAGATATGCTTAGGACAAATAATAATAAATTTCAGATATCTATAGCAAAAGAAATAAGATGTTTTTGACTTCTACCGCAAAAAATACACGAAGATAGAGTATTAAAGGATTTTGGTTCGTTTTCTAGGAGTCTCGAATTTCTCGTGAAAGGTAAAATAACGGATTTAATATTCTGATAAAAATATATATCTACAACTATATCCAAACCCAAAGTAGCTTTCAGTGGATATCTTGTAATACTTTGAAACTTTGGAGTACCTATAGCTGCGTGTTGTCATTTAGTTAGAGATTAATTTATCGTTATATCACGTTTTTTTTAGTTCTGCACATAAAAGTTTCTTATCTACGGATACCCATTCGGTTGAAATGAATTAATTCATGGGAGCAAATTTGTACATTAACTGATACGATTTAATAATGATTAGTCACCCGTCACATCGGTCGAAATTCGACCGTAATTTAAATTAATAAACTAAACTTCATAGGTATTGTCCAAAGTAGTACGAATATTTCTCAAATTCAAATAAAATGTAATAATTGTCAAGTAATTTTGAACGCACCCGTTAAATATAAAAAGAGGTTTAATTAGCTAAACCGCATTTAAAAGCAATAGCGGGTATTTAGACAAAGACACTAACATTTCTGACGTTATGTGTTTTCATAGTAAGACATTGAATGTTCTGTTTCGTTTGTTATTTATGTGTTTGTGACAAATGCACAGTAGTGTGTGTAATGTGTTTTTAGTTGATTTTATGTATGTTTAAGTATTATTTGAAAAAAAAAATATTAATATTCTGCACTCCTTCTCTACGTCCACTATAACCGTCCAAAATTTCAAACTAATCCGTCCATGGTATATTACATAAAAATGCTTCACAAGTTTTGCTTCACGTATCAATACATAGATTAATATTGAATATTAAGAAATAAAGTTTAGCTAGTCAATTAATGAGATTTCTGTTCCGTAAACAAAACAATGTTTGCTGATTATACAAAAAGTTATTCTGTTAAAACTTTTCGTGGTTGTGGGTCTAAAGATAACTATAACTATTATTTAGTGTGAATGTCAAATCGTAAAACATAATGGTATTACTTTCCCTAAAACTGGAGTGTCTCAATTGTTTTTACTGTTATAGCGCTAATAAAGTAGGTACAATTCAACTTAATTTATTGCTTAGATATTACGGAGGCTTTTCTGGCAAAATGTGTCTAAAATACAAAAGGTATCTTATGAAGTGAAGTGGCAGAACGAGTAGTTTGACCAGGATCACAGTAGAAACATGGGGAACAGTATGGAAACTGGCCTACAAAGGTTCGAAACGGGCACACACACACAAACACATGCAACGACGAGGCCGCTAAGGGGTTTTCGCAGTGCTCCAGTAGCGAATGTTACGTCAAGATGAGTGATCACGTTGCTATTTGTTTCCGCGAAGTTTTTAAAATGCCACGTAATGCCATGGCTCTCGGCAAAATTTGTAAAAAATTAGGCCGTAATTGGTTGGGCGTAAACGCCGTGAGATTACCTTCTTATATTATTTGTAAGCTGCGTATATATTACAATTCTATTGATTGATGACTACAGGATAGTAGATGCTAAAATAAAAATTAATAATAGTATTATTAAAAAAATAATATAAAGACAGTATTATTAAAAAAATAATATTAAGACAACCTTTCGCTTCAATAGTGTGTAGATAATTATTTTATCAACTAGGCTTAGTTCCCATACTGTTCCAGATTTGTACTGTGCCAGGGTAGTATTACTGCCACGTAAATTGAACGTGAATTTGGTCTTACATTTCAGAGGAAGAGCGTGGTTGCCATCTTACAGTCATACGAGGAAATTATTTTAGGTTTCCAGAGTAGCAACGCACCTGTGTTACACTTCATATAGTTCTCTGAAACCCTGTGCTATATAATAATATGAAGTTGTCAATGCGATCAGATTGATTGCACTCTCGTTTGCTAATTCAACCTTTTAATCTATTTTTAAATGATTATCAATTGCTTAATACTTTGTTCAGTTAGAATTTTAGTCTCTGATTTTAATAAGAATTTCAAATTGTTGCAATGAACTTAGATTTAAAGGTAAAGTCTTTGAAAATGATCTTTTTCTTTCTTAATATTAATACAATATGTTATTATTTTTATTTATTTGTTATTGATAAGAAATTTTAGCTTGAATCCCCATTCCCCATACCATTATATATATAAAAAACTAAATTATTTGTGCAAAAAATAAATCAAACAGACGCAAATACCACTTGACTTGATTATAACACATTGCTCACGAACAACAGTAACCGACAAAATACCATATTACCACATGACCTGCCTTAAATAGACTTTGTTATTACGAGTACCTCTATAATAAATGTACACATTTTCAGTATTTTGTACATAATAATCACATTTGATACAGTTCAACGGTGATCTGGAGGGCAATCGCACGTATTATACTCTACGTTAGCCATTCTCAAACTGTGGCCCGCTATACATTACTGTTATTTGTATGCATTTTTTAATTTATTATAAAGTTAAATGTATTATATTGTAATTATAATATAAAATATTTTTGTAAAATAAGAAATTCATTTAAGTAAATAAGTCCCTATAAAGATATAATAAGAAAATACGAAATAATTATTTTAAAGATGTGTTGAAAATAACATAATTCTTACAATATTTATTCAAATTGTAATATGACGTATCATGACGTCACTTTATTTCATTGCTTCCTTAAGTAAATAATGCTCTCGTACTCATTATATGTAGTATGTATTGACTCAGGCAAATGTTAACAACTCATCTATGATTGACATTTTTTTGGTAATAGCTCCTTCAATAGTCGTGTAAGGATTTCTGAAATTAAGGCACAAATAACTAGCCGATTGCGATAAAGATATTAACAATAATTAAAAAGTTAATATAATTGGAATATATATCCAGAAATAAGATATGTTTTACATCTTTACTTTACGATCAAAATATTGAGAACACCTGTCCTAGCTGGTCCATATCAAAGGGTAGGAAAAGGCATGAATCACGTCGACTCATTACGTCATACTTAACTTTATGCAGCACGAAATGACCTCAGGCAATAGATCCGAGCAGCGGCATCCCAAATATAGCACTGAGATACGCCCCATCACGTCAGCGAAGGCTATTTTGTCGTGCACGTTATGTGTCAAAGTTATTTGTGCTGCATAATTTACACGGAAACAGTTCACGCGATTACCGACATAATGGAACGTTACTGTGGTAGGCAGTTTACTTACTGTACAGTTTAGGTTAATGATAACCGGCCTACTAGGATTATTTGAATTTATATAGCTATAATTATTATCATTAAAGCTTTGGTCTAAAATATAAATTAATACATTGATTAATGATGAAACCGTTCTTGATTAATATTGAAGTCGCCTTTATTAATTCATTTCCGTATTTAATATCCAAAATGTTTTTCATGACAAATTGCATGTTTCCGATAGGCATGTTTTGGTGCTTATATCCTGTTTCCATTTATAATGTACATTGAAGTTCAATATGCAGGGGCTTCGCGTTTGATTCACGGCCAAGGAAGCATCTATACTTCGAAGTGAACAATTCAGATTTTTGTCCTGTGATTGGTTCCTTATAAACTCATCTTGGATCTCTGGCACTATTTTTGCTATCGAGGAGAAACCTTCAATAGGTACCCGAAGCCGTGGGAGTGAACCCGAGTTATGTGGTATTTTTACCTAACTATAGTTGAGGGTCCTCGGCATGGAGAAGAGGACACCAGGGCAATCAACAAAACCTTTGACCTTTGAGCGCGTTGTCCCATCAGGTTCTACCCAAATGAGCGGCTGGGCTCACCGCATCGTCTGATCTTTACGACGGCATGCGGTTTAATAGTAACACAGAAAAGTACCATGTAAAACTACGATGCAACGATAATCTATAGTAATAAGTAGGTAAATCGTTCATAAATTGAAAAATCAGAAATAACTTGGATACCAATCGAGCTCTCGGTTGTCAAAAGATTTTACTCGTTCTAAGTTAATACAGACTCCTAATAATTCTTTTCTACAATCAACTCATTATTGTCCCACTGCTGGGCATGGGTGTTCTCTCGGAATGATAGAGTTTTAGGCCACAGTCCACCGCGCTGGCCAAGTGCGAATTGGTGGACATCCTTAACCTTATTCTTTTCTAAAATGTAGTTATTTAATATCAATTGACTATTACCCTGCAAGGAATCAAAGATGAGGACAAAATACGTCCTTAACACACTATCGCAGGTCAACAAACAAACTCGACCAGATTTGTAGTTGAGCTCGAAATCCGTCCACTTCCCACACCGATAAGGTAAACATATCAGGTTTTCCCAAAAATATGGGTAACATTTTGTGAAGTGCGTTCTACTGTAATGAGATAGGATACAGTCAATTTCGGCCATTGTTGTGGATAAGCGGACGTAAAATCCGGAAATATTTATAGCCTCTACTTTAGCGGTTTCCTCATCGTTTTTCGAGCCTCTAGAGTTTTATGCGTGATTTTCTTTGTTGAAAATATTGTTTTCCGTTTTTTACGCTTCCTACAGACTTTTGGTTAAATATAAACAGGAAGGTCACATTTTCATCACTGGAATATTATATTGCCTGGATCGGAATATAATTTAGCATTACTCTTCCTTTGCTTGTTAAATATTTCATTCCACTTCATTCATAATTTATTATTTCGCATTCAATGTAGGTCCACCAACTCGCACTTGGCCAGCGCGGTGGACTATGGCCTAAACTCTCTCATTCTGGGAGAAGACCCGTGCCCAGCAGTGGGCTAATAATGGGTTGATGCGATTCAATGTAGTAATTGGGATAATTTTATACGATACGACACATTTATATTTCAATGCTGTTTTTTATTTTGTTCTCTCCATAATTTTCACGCTATCAATCTCTAATGATGCATCTCACATTTACTTTTTATCTAATTAATAAATTATTATTTTTAGATATCGTGAAATTACGACATGCTGATGTTATTTCGACTATCTCTACTTAAAATACTTTTCACGTCTTTACTCCTAAGTTTTTCTACATACAAATCCACTCTAACAAATATGTTTCTAATTACACACACTTATTTATTTATATCTTTCAACACATGGTTCGTGAGCTACTTTAAATCTGGTTTATTGTCGTCTAATCCTCTAATAAATCCTGACAGACAGACGACGTGATCCTTTTACTTCTTTGTGAACTTAAATAATAAAAATCATCTCCTTTGTGTCGTCGCTTTGTGGAATTAAATCTTTAAATAAACTGTGAACATTCATTATAACAAAATTATGATTCACTATTATACGTAAATAAAGTATTCTGGAGGTTTGCTGTTTAAAAAATACTTTGATTCATTTCGTAGACGTACTTTAATGATATCCAAATATACCAAGTAATAAAATATTTGAGGATTACTATTTTTTATTTTTATCTGATTGATGAAGCAAAAACGAGCATGCAGTCCACCTGATGGTAAGTGGTCACTGCCGCTCATGGAAATCAACTTCATACAGAACATGAATTCTATCTGAAGTCAACCATAGATGCGTTGCTACTCCGGAATACTATGATAGTAGCCTCATATAAAAGTGTGCCGGCAACCCTTCCATTGAAACGCAAGAAATGCTTCACGCTAGAACTACATAGGTGTGGCGGTAGTATTTCCTCAGTCGAATTACACTGGTTCTACCACCTTAAAATATTATTTGAAAAGAAAATAAAATAGATCGATTAATGCCGTCAATATATTATACCGTGTAGTGTAGTTTCTTTGGAATAGCACCTCTCAATATATTTCTTTAGGTTATAGGCAATGAAGGATTAAACCCAGGATATTTTCAGTAACATTATATTTTTATACTGCACGATACAGGGTACATATTGTATATTGTTTATTAAATTAGTCTTGGTTATCGTACCGTCAAACGACCACTGATGAGAAGATAGAATTGAACTTTAAACTAATATTATCGTGGAATTTATACAATTACAATTTATTATGTAACTGGTAATCAATATGCGATTTTTGAAATGTCGGCAGCAACAAATGCAAAAATCGCATATTTTGAGTACCCGTTATATAATAAAAAAATGAATTATTAAAAGGCAACAAAAAGTAAATATTTTTCATGATCGAGTCAAAAGAGTCTGGTTTTATATGATGCTTGAATTCCGTGGTTGTATATACAAGCATGTATCTAATGCATTTTATATAACGAGAATGACAGCAATATATCGATCCCATTACATGGATCATAATCAAGACAATGTAGCGGCTTATTTTGCTATAACCACGTACCAAATAAAAATCTTAGGGTCGATCGTAGTCGTCAACCCATTATTGTCCCACTGCTGGGCACGGGTCTTCTCTCAGTATGAGAGAGTTTTAGGTCCACCGCGCTGGCCAAGTGCGAATTGGTGGACAGTGCGAATTGGTGGCGATCGTAGTATAATATTAAAATAGTGTGTAATTTTGTAATAAAATGTACCATGATATTAATCTGAAAAATTTAGTAACTACTTCTTTATATACATAGTTATTTTCCCGTGACTAAAGGTTATGATTCTCTGATCCAATAAAGTGGGAAGTAATGGGGTAGTTTGCTGTCTCGCCCCCATAACTACCTTCACCATTCATACTAAGTTATGGCGCAGTAAGAAAGGGTGCAGGTATCTAAACGGGCCCTTCACTTCCTTCCGTTATCGAAAGTGAACACATTAGTACAGAAAACTTAAGTGCAAACACTGCAAAAAAGATAAACACAAAGAACGTTTGAATTTAAATATTTCATACGTTTCCGTTTAAGCCTTTATAAGTAAAGCAATAACAAAATTAACTTCTTTTTACAATATTTTTAAGAAATCAGACTTACTGAGTAATAGTTGTTTTGCTTGAGTAATACATGTTTACCACTAAAGAAAGTTCTTAATTAAGCGAATATACCCCGAAGAGTTGGGTCATAAATTTCGCATACGCGGATGGTTTGGATGTGATGTATGTGGTAATGTTTTTTGACGTTATTTTAAAGCCAGTGTCGGACGTCCCATGACAACAGATCAACATGTTTTATGCACTGCTATGATAAGAGCACCATATGAATGACTTTTCTTATAAAAACTAATAATTATAATGATGTAACTAAAAGCTTATTCTTAAATCCTTTTTTAATAATTTTTTTGTAGTTTTAATGTCAGTTTATTTCAGTGAATTATCAACATCTCTCTATCGAGTTTATAATTCTAAAAATCTAATCAAACAAGTTTAAACTATCGTTTTATGTGATTTAACTATCAACTTTTAAATAAACAGAAAACCTCACAAAATATCTTACAATCGAAAACAACGTGTTAGTTCGATAACCTCAACAACATTAGATAGCACTCCGCTGATCTTCGGCGACCCTTTCATCTCGAACCCAGCCCAGTCATTAGACGCCATAGTCTAAGACACCGCAGACGGTGTGGTTAGACGTTAATGCCCAATTAAATTTGTATCTCAAGAGACGAGCTATACAACGGCTCTGAATCTTAATCAATACGCGCAGAGTTATTTCTAAAATAGGCTTATAATTTGTTATTGATACAAACTATGTTGTTAAATCATCTTTGTTCAAATATATAAGGTCTGGATAATGAATGCAAACTGAACATATGTATATTGGACAATTAGTATTAGTATTAGTAATAGCTTTGTCATGCCACTGCAGTGCAGAGATCACATAAGGTTCGTAAACACAATCAATGGAACTGGATTGAAATATTGGGATAAAATTTGCTTATCGTAAATGTAAGGTGAAATTATATAGTACATATTGTTAATTTCGTAACGATATCTGTTTAAGACCTATATGCAACTGAAGAATACATTATTTTGCAGATCTGAGTTCTCCCATGGGTTCTCTAATTTAAATATGATTTAAATTTAGCGTTAAATTTAACTAACTATTTATAATAGCAATAATAGCCTTTCTGTATCAACTAGTACCTTTTAAGCTTCTGTAAAATTAAAACCAACGATGTTTCATTCGTTTTCAAAGTAGTAGACTCTCTACCGAACGCGCTTCATCTTCGAAGTTATCACAACCAACAAGAATATCTCGCGCACGCGATGCACCAAAATTTGTTCCGGCTTCATACAAAACCGTCGTGTCTTACAATAAAATCAAAACTCCAAGAATTCTTAGCGACAAATAAACGCATTATAATCGTCCTTTGTGCTTATTAATTCATATTACACGGCCGCTTAGGCCTCTTGACGCAATGACAAAAGATGCTCGAACGACCACAAAGTCAATGGATCGGGGCGAACTGAATATAATAAATTACTACGACTATCCTCTAAGAAGTTGGTACGTATACGTCAGGTTTTTGTTCCCTTTTCTTCTCTCGACCGCGTTTATTTGTGTACGGGGACAATTTATCTTGCGATACGAGTCGCGTATGAATGGACGAGCTTACGGTAACGAAATGTATGGAGCTGATGTGACATGTGGCTAGAATGCTCCATATTTGAATTTTCTATCGGTACTTACTTCTAACAATACATCAAAAATGTCAGTCTAATCCTGTAAGTGATATGTCTTACTAAGTATGCTAATGTGAATGCATTTTTCTACTTAGAATATCTATAAACCATACAGTTTTTTAAGTGTACCTCAGATCAAACCGATCGATCATGGATACGTTATTGTCCCAGACGACTAAGTTGGAATGCGATGTATTACCAGTATTACCACAGTATTTTTTACCACACTTACAATATTACGCTTATAACCTTTCTACATAATTTAAGCTAGAACATACAGCAATAGGTATTTTTATATATTCGTAATATGGAAGAAGCGACCGAGTGTGCAGTACACATAATGGGAAGTGACCATCTCTGCCCATGGACATCTTATATTCGACCCGAGAAAGGATGACACTCCTAGTGACGTCGCTGTTTATTTGTTGCGTTATACCTACCTGAAAACTAATTTGGAACGTCTTGAATGAGTATCTGTAGGTACCATAGTGATTAGGTGTGAAGTCTCCGGAGTCGAACAGCGAAGGGTTATGCCAACTTTAAAAAGTAAAGCACATTCCAAAAAATAATAGTTCTACCATTTTTTTCAATGTATTATAATATTTTTCTTTTGTTTGTTTCAGGTAAGAATGCTGTCAAAATATTTCAAATTAGTAATAGCTCCGATGTCCCCATTAAAAAAACTAGTTCATCTCAAAATACAACTAAAAAGGAAGAACCTTCATATGAGTCAGTCAGTCAATGTGTCAGTTAGACCTGACACAAATTGATGGGGAAATTCTATTATCACATATGGATTCCGTCTATCAAAGATATTTCGAAGATGGTAAGCATGTACTGAATAATTTTACTTGAAATAAGTTTCTGAGAGTGCTTTCTATGCAGAACGATATCTGTCACAAATCAACCCAAGGACATGTCTCACCGGCCACGAATAGCGAAAAGGAATATGTAAAAGGTTGCATTGCAATTATTTAAAACTAGGTTTTAGATGTTTTTTCTTAACTATCCTAGAATTACTCTCTTCTTATTACTCCGCCCAAGTATAGGTCGTGTTCCAGAAGTATCTTACCACCTGGAAAAAGTTACAACAATGTAAATGTTTCATTAAACAGCTCAACGCTTTTAACCGAATGTGGTACAAGTCGGTTAATCTAAATTCAGCTCACGGATCGCGAAATTTCTTTTACTTCAATAGAACACATCAAAGTTTCTTTATGTCTCCTTCACCCTCGTCAATTGTCTATTCCGTACAAAATCTTTTATCTCTTACCCACTTATGAAATCCTGAGAGAGCACTTGCTGAATAGCCGTTTCAAGCGTTACATATCATATCAGCTGAGCAGATGGATTGCCGCTCATATTATATGAGCGCGTTTTAAAAATGGAATTTTATATTTCAGTTGCTCTCTTGAATAAAACAAGGTTATGAATTTGTCTTACGCTTGGTTTATATCACAGATTTATACGTAGCTGTATGACCGTGTAATATTTTAGAGTTTTGCATGCTTCGAAAATTTTAACACAAATGTTGTCAAGTAAATAAGGAATTTTTAGCTATACGCTTTGGATTATTACACATCAAAAAGAGCTTAAAACGTTTCAACACATATTTGCATCATCCTCTCAGTTATGGGAAGAGATCCTTGCTCAGATATGAGATATAAGGATTGCATTCAAGTAAATATATGACTAATGAATATTACGTGAAACATTTGCTACGTAAACAGTCAGTATATTTACGAAAAATATTTCAAATCAAGATAGTTTTCTGTTATGGTGCGAAATAAGAATTCAGTCATTCTAGAGCAGGGTTTTTTAAACGTATCGTTCCATTTTTTTTTTATTTTTAAAGCGACAGCAAACCTTTTGATGATGGCGAAATAGTTTTTGCACACATCAGGCAGCTTAGCCGCCGCCATTACGTAGATTTTATCGCGTAAACCTTATTATTCTTTAGCATACTTCCAATGTTACGCGTATTCCACTTTGAGAAACCCTGTACTAGAGCAATTGAAATTCATATTGCGAGAAAAGTCAATACCTATACGTAAGCTGCCAAATCTGTAAGTACTTTCAAAGGACTACCATCAAACGAGACTTAACCGGAAAGCATCGTCACAATACTTCATAATAGTTTGTAATGTTACGCAATCGAATACTGAACGTATCTCCTACACTTAAACTTGGCAACAACGGAGAGCTGGCACAGTTAACTGAGTAGTAGTTCATAATAAACTTACTGACTTGCAATTGGGAAGGGGCAAACTGCACTATGAACTAGTTTTCCCGTAATGGCTTATATTACATTAATTGAGTTTGACATAGTTGAGATTTTCTCGTTTATTACTGCTTTTTCTTTTCGAGAATGAAGAATGAATTATGTTCCAACTCATTATCTTCGTAAAGTTTCTTTATCTATACATATAAATAATAATACATATAAATAAAATTGAAGTGTCTGTTTGTAATATCAAAATAACAGCTTTTTATCAAATGCATGTGAAAGTATACATGATACTGATAACAAAACAACAATCAGTAAAATTTTTGTCTGTCTGTCTATCTGTCTGTCTATCTGTCTGTCTGTCTGTTTGTTTTGAGTAATCTCTGAAACCGCTGGACCGATTATTACGGGATCTTCACTATTATATAGCTAATTTTACAGCGCGTAACTTAGGCTACTTTTATTTAAGACAAATATTTAGGGTACTTCGGAAAAACATAAAAACCTTCAAAATTACCTCCGTTTTATACATCTATACATATAAATAAAATTGAAGTGTCTGTTTGTAATATCAAAATAACAGCTTTTTATCAAATGCATGTGAAAGTATACATGATACTGATAACAAAACAACAATCAGTAAAATTTTTGTCTGTCTGTCTGTCTGTCTGTCTGTCTGTCTGTCTGTCTGTCTGTCTGTCTGTCTGTCTGTCTGTCTGTCTGTCTGTCTGTCTGTCTGTCTATCTGTCTGTCTGTCCGTTTGTTTTGAGTAATCTCTGAAACCGCTGGACCGATTATTACGGGATCTTCACTATTATATAGCTAATTTTACAGCAGGTAACTTAGGCTACTTTTATTTTAGAAAAATATTTAGGGTACTTCGGAAAAACACAAAAACCTTCAAAATTCACCTCCGTTTTATACAGAATAAATGATAACTTAGGTTCAGCCGATATGATTCACATGAAACTTCGAGTGAAACTGGAGTATATAACATAATATGCTAAAAAATTTGACCTTCAACTCCTCAACCTTCATGATGCAGGGGTATTGCCTGCCTAAGCCGTAAGAGCTACTTATTTTCTGCATTCAAATTTGTTATAACGTTTTTGAGCAAAAGCAAATACTAAAAAAATTGACCTTCAACTCCTCAACCTTCACGATGCAGGGGTACTGTCTACTTAAAGCCCAAAAGCTACTTATTTTTTGCTTTCAAATTTGTTATAACGTTTTTGAGCAAAAAAGAAATGGTGAAAAATTTGACCCTCAACGCCTTAACTTTTATGATGTAGGGGCCTTTTTTTAAAGTAGGTAATCCTCATTGATACCCAGCCATCCAGGGCGGCAGCTGGGTTATGCCGGACTAAACCCCCACTGTGTTTTCTCCTCGCACCATGGCGAGTACACGGGTAAGCTTTCGCAGTCATCCGCGAACCCGCCGGTGCTTGGTGCAGACCCTACAGGCACCTCTCACACCCAGCGGCGGATCCGCTCTTTGGTTCCGCCGCAAACCACCAAACGGCCGCAGAGCACAGGGAGGACGGCAACGACACACCCAGACACCTCTCCTCCCGCGACCCCTCCTGGCTTCAGAGGCCAGAAAACACAGACCTCCACAGCCCCCTCGGATTCATCCGGAGCGGGCCCTCTGCCAAGCCCGCTCGGAGCGTCCCCTCCCTGGGATCCCTCTTGGCTTCACCGCGGCGCTCCAATCCACCGTTACTGAGCCCCCTCACCACGACAAGGTGGAGATCCCTTCGAGGGGGTCATGATGTAGGGGCCTGCCTTTACCGTATTTTTTTTTATTACATATATTTAAGGAGGTTTCTAAGCAGAAACAAATGATGTAAAAATTTACCTTTACCCCCTTATGATTGGAGGATGTATCGTTAACCCATTATTGTCCCACTGCTGCGCACGGGTCTTCTCTCGGAATGAGAGAGTCTTAGGCCGTAGTCCACCGCGCTGGCCAAGTGCAAATTGGTGGACTTCACACACCTCCGAAAACTTTTTTAGCGAATTCTCGGGTGTGTGGGTTTCCTCACGATGTTCACCGAAAAGCAGTGATATTTAATTTCTAATGGGCACATAAAACAGTGGTGCGTGCCTGGGTTTGCACCTCGGACCTCCCGATTGAGAGGGCAACTTTCAACCATTACGCCGTCATGTATTTTTTAAACGCGGGCGAAGCTGCGGGTTTCAGCTAGTGTAATATAAAAGAACAGAATGAAGCAACAGCCCACTTGATGGCAAATTATAAGTACCGAAGCCTCTCTTATCAGCCGTAAATTAGATTTTAACTCTACCTGCGATGAACCATAAAAACATTGATATCGCTAAAAGTTGAAATGCTAATTTTGTTACTTATACATACATAAGATCAAACATAGTAAGTATAGAGTAACAAACATCATCTCAAATAAGAATCTTCTCGTTTCTCAAAATAGTCGCTTCTGTTTCGAATACTAGTGTACATGACAATTTTAGTATGACATTGCCATGACAATGCCTGACATTTTTCTATGACCTAAAATTGTTGCGATATTATCTTACTTATCGTAATAAAGTGTATAATAGAACCTGACCCGATAACAATTTATATAAAAAGTTTTTTTTTTAAATCGATGTTTGTCGAGTTACAAGCGTCTTTAAGCGAACAAATGGGTAAAATTAGATTATTTATGGTAACGTAAAAAGGGGAATGGAGGTAGAAAACTTTAAACTTTAACTTAAAGTCCTTTGTGGTTGGACTACAGAAGCAACACCACAGTGCAGTGTTCTGGTTCGAAGGGTGTGGCAAGGAAGATATATGTTCCAGAAGTAGGATTGGATAGCCAAAGTAAATGACACATTATGTACAACACTTATATTTTCACGATTTCACACTTATACAATTTCAGAATACATTCGGACAGAGTAACGTCTTACACTTGTAAATTGTTAGAATGATCCACATTACCCTCATTTTTATACTAAACATAGCAGGCTTTTAGGAAAGCGTCACAGAGACAGAATAATTACTATTAATCTATAAAATAGTCTCAATAGCAGCAAAAAATTAAATAAATGCATTTATAATATTTTTTACATAATCATTTATATTTATTTATATTGTGACTTTTATTGATTTATGTTATTTATGTATTTGATTTATGTTACATGGCACGATCAATTTAAATACAATTATTATATAGATCTCATTGATATTTATAACTAATGTGGTCATGAATTTAACAGTAGTATCCCCAGGCAAGCTACTTGTTGGTTGGTAACACATAATTGCTTATCCGAAGCGCTACCACTTAATCTTTAGGAGTAGCAATGTATTTATATATTTATATCTAACCTCAGTTAAGGCTTATTAAATTTTATTTAAGGTTGATTACAGATGTCCATGGCTGGCAATGACTACCGTTAGCAGGATTGCACGCTCGTTTGCGGATTCTATACTAAAAAAATAAATATTTGCGTTACCAATTTTTGAAATTCCACTTAATAAATTTTCTCTTTTCATGTAGTTACGAGTAACCCGACGGCAGTATAACATCTAGCTAGCTACATTTATTTTTAGACTCCACAGCGAGTGGTTTATTATATTAATAAGACAAAGGCGTCCATTTATTCAGTCGCAATTTCTTTTAGAAACCCAATACTTTTGCAATATCGCTACTGAAATAACTCGACCCACATCACGTGCCTTTATCCATTTATTAATGAGGAATTGACGTTGCTTCCCGTATCGATCTGAATATAAGAATACGTTTATCGTTTAGGGTACCTTTGTGATGTGTATATTTATATATTTCGATACTATATTATCATTATTTATTTTCTTTCTTCCTTACTAATATTATAAAAGCGTAAGTTTCTGAGTGTGTATGTTTGTTACTTATTCACTTGTAAACGGCTGGAGTGAGCATAAAATTTGGTATGGAGTTAGCTGATACTCTGGATTGACATATAGGCTATACTTTTCATTGTGGGAAAATATCCTATTCCCACAGGACAATAGATTTTTGTTAACGCGGGCGAAGCTGTGGGATTCAACTAGTATTACAATATTAAAGTTAGTGAGAATAAATGCATGGATGGATTCTTTATTGTAAAAAACTCATCGGGTATTGGCGAAATTCCGCACAGATGTAGAAAGTTTGTCACCTATATTAAATATACATCTTAAAAATACAAGCAATAATAAATATTTGTACACACGTATTTCTCGATAATGTATTTCTCTATGAATTTCGATATAAACGGTGTCCTATAAGAGCGCCAACTTTAGAAAGAACACAAAACTTTGCAAGAGGTATCTATATGATTTTTTAATTACTTGAATAGACTGAAATTTATAATTGAATCATTAAATATACACTATAATAATACTATAGAGTGTATGGGTGGCAGTGACCAAATTCAACCCCTGTTTGCTAATTTTTCCTGTGGCCCCGAGTCACAGTTCTCTCTTCAAGTAGGATAGGCCTAGAGTCTGCTCCATGATCTTATGTGGAGATACCAGTTAGTCATCAATTTACTTCAAATCTTTTCAAATTTTTCAAACACTTTCAGCGACATTTCATGACTACTACTTAGTGATAACAGACATTTTAGAAACCAAGTATATAAATATGATTCAAAATGTTACATTTTCGGACAATCATCCTTCAACTTGTATTAAAAATGAACCGTGTTTAAGTGACATCGACCATACCCCTTTTGTATCATCTCATGTAATTGAACAATAGCATGTATTTGTCAACGTCTAAGCACTTAGAATACTCTGAAACAGGTACTCATTGTGTTTGTTCGTGTATCATTTCGTATTCAAAAATTATGCGTCCACATATTCGAATATGGGACACGGAATGGTTTTCAAGTGTCTCTTCCAGCTCTTTAGACACGTTCCTGTTTTATTTATTCATGTTTTCAAGATGCATTTTTATGCTTGAATGACGGATGCGTTGAAACTGGGAATCCATTTAAATGTAACTCTAAAAGACATTTTTAACTCTTCTTTTATGAATTCTTTGTGGACTGTTATATGGATGTAAGCATACATATTTTTATAATCCACTAACCTAGACTTATCATATGGGGTTTATGTATATGTTTGTTTTCGGTATGCTCGGTAGATTGTAGCTTGCTGGATTTAGATATATAAGATATCGTTATTTGTCTACAGATTTACCTGTAAATTACTGAACTTCATAAATACTCTAAGAGTAATCAACATATTTGTAGATTTTTTTACGTCAAAAAATCCGTTATATTCATGATTTTCACCTAAATTAATAAATTAACATTGGGTACAACCCATTATGGTCCCATTTCTGGGCACGGGTCTTCTCTCAGAATGAAAGAGTTTTAGGCCATTGTCCACCGCGCTGGTCAAGTGCGAATTGGTGGAGTTTACATGTGGAAATTTACATTATTCTTTTCCAAATAGTTTCTCAATAAAACAAACGATCTATTAACGTTTTAGTATTTTAACTATGCATAGTTTGTTTTTGATTACGTTACCTCAAGACAAATAAACTCATATCCAAATCTATAACCTTACTAACACAAAAGCAAACAAAATTCATTGATTTTACCGAACCGTAATCCATAAAGGCATTACATATAGGTACAAAGGAATTAAACCCTGGAAATTATCAGACGGTTCATTGCGCTAGCAACGACGTGTCTAACACATAATTTTCGTCTCGAAACAATAAAACTGACCTATTTATTGCCTCGGCTCATCTGATAAGCCAAAAATTTAAGGCCATTAACAGTTGCCACGATAACGTATTTATTTATTGCGTCCAACTCGCTTTATGGTCACAACTGTTTTTAATTTGATAAAGCATTTGGTCCATTACGGGAAATTAACTGTTGTTTGTAAGAGAAGATAAATGCAAACAAATTATATACTTTAAAAACTTGTGAATGACTCATTAACTGAATCATCATCGCAATGCTTAGTGGATAGAAACATGAAATTTGGACAGTGGATTCCTTTTCTGCCATAGAGAAAAACAAGCTTTTTTTAATATTCTACTTAATAGGGTTCAAAGTTTGTTTGAAACTCTGTCAGTTTTGAAAGAAACATTATGAATAGATATTGAAATATTACTTTCTGGTTAAAAATAATATAACAATCATATTGAGTGTCTGCTCGTAGTATCGATATGTCAATTTACATTATTAAAGTTGGTTATTAATAACCTAAATTAAAATTAAAGTAATATAAGAATTTTATAGGAAGAAACATGACATAAAATACTTAACTTATCTTCACCAAACATGATACTATAATTATTATTAAACAATTTATCAATACTAGCCACCCATTGTAAAGGACGAACTTCGAATGTAATTCAGCTCAAAAACTAAACTTGATATTGTCCAAAGTAACACGGATATTTCTGAAATTTAATTAAATTGTATTAATTTTCAAGTTGTTTTAAATACACCAGTAAAGGTGACTTGGCTAAGCAATAACGGGTATTTTGACAAAGACATCTGACATTTTTGACGTTATGTGTTTTCATAGTAAGACATTGAATGTTTTATTTTCTTCATTATATACTAGTTGACCCGGCGAACTTCGTTCCGCCTAACACTCAAAAATCTGTAATTATCAGCCTTCTACCACTATTAAAGTAGTTTTAAAGATATAAACATACATAGAGACAGACAGAGGGAAGCGACTTTGTTTTATACTATGCAGTGATATGTCCGTGTCAAAAGCACGTTAGTGTATATTAGGTTAGTTGTTACGGTTAGTAGATTTTATGTATGTTTTATGCATTATTTGAAAAAATATTAGCATTTCGTACTCTTTCATAAACTAAAATAAACATAAACTATAACCGTGCTTAATTTCATACTCCTCTGTCCGAGGCAAGTGTCTCAAATTCAAATCACAAGTTTTTGTTTCACGTATTAATATATACATAGATTTAGATGACTATAATTATATTAATTTTATTAGCATACAATGTATGATAAGAAGAAAAACGTAAAAAAACATTTTTCGATAAGTACATACATATCAGAATATCAAATATGTTAATCACCTTTAATTTTTTTAAATATTACAACAAAAATATTACAACAAAAACCTATCTGAATACGGTAAAACCGGTGTTTATTAAAATATCAAAATATTATATTAGTATTTTATAGTAATAACGTAACATTGCAATTACATAGAAAAATATTCATGACAATTAAAACAAAATAACTTGTAACTTCCCACAATCTTACTTCCATCAGCAATCATATCTCAAGGGATGTCACTCAACAGACATTAATCAAAAGTATTACTAGATAAGGACTTACCGGAATTAAGAAGTCCTGTGATATCCTAATAAAAAGTAAGGTAAAAATATTTTTAATGGGGTATGGGACGACTTTTAGGGTTGTACTACGAAGGTAAAGTACAGGGCAGATTATGTTACAGGATACGTAGAAATCAACGTTCTTTCGTTTTAGTAAAAATACCTTTATATTATGAGAATATATTTTATGAGAATAAAGATTCTTTAAACATATATTGTACTTAGTTTGCTCACGTTATTAATATTAATATTGAATATCTCAGGAACCACATACTTTTTTAATATTTTTAGCAGGTCATTAAATTACCAATATAAAATTACCTAAATTTAATGCTTATACGTCAAAAGATAATGAGGTTATGGTAAGAGGGGAAATGTATTGAGATTTATTGTTTAAACACCTACACACGAATGCGTGACGACCCGCGTGGCGGAGCGGTCACCATACCGGTGTGACGCGCAATGGGCCCCAGGTTCGATTCCCGGCCAGACAGCTATCTGAATGATGAGTTTAGATTCATGTTCTGGGTCTGGATGTCAGTGTATTCGTCTTGTGTGTCCATGGTACCCACGGCAAAGGAGAAAATCTTAGTGTGAGGCTATGAGTGTAGAAAGCCTGTTACCAGAAAAAATTTAGCAAAGCGCTACCGAGCTTTTCAATCAACGACTACGCCTGGAACGTAGTATACATAGTAGAACTATTACACTAGTAGTACTTATGTATTGCGTAGTACATCATAATTTTAACATTCAGCGCAGAACAATGCTTGTTCTTGTATGTACCTACTGCCCTGGGGCTTAGTCTTATGAAGAGATTTTTATTTTTAGGAATATGTTTTTTTCTCCGACTAAGTTTAAACACTCCTATTACTCAGATCCTTGTGTGAATCCAATTGTTTTGTTTTATAATCATAAATAGGTCGTAATATTATAAAATCTTTTCACAACTCTTTAATTTTGGTGAAAAATTGCAGAAGACAACGTCAAATTCGCCAACTTACTAAATACTAAACGACTTTGAGAGCCTTTAGTTCTCAAAAGCGTTCAGTATATTTTATTAAAGTTCACTAATTGAAGATGGAAATTTAAACAGCAATATCGTAATAACTAGTTTTGACCGTCAACAATAACAACGTTTTAGTGATTGGTTTCAGATATAACCTCTAATATATAATACATTTACGTCTAAAGGCGATACTTGTCACCTACTACTTGTCTATTTTGTATGGGTGAGTCGATTCGGCCGCACGCGAGTGTATTAGATAGAGTGCGGGCCAATACTTACTTAAATCGTTAGAAAAATAGTTTCCAAGTCGAACACCATTTAATAGCATACCTCTAGACTTTAAAAAATATTGTTTGTAATGTACAAACTTATAATTGTGTGACGGATAGAATAAGAAAGATTTGCCTTTTTTGTATATTGACGATGTTGCATGTAAAAATATGGTACAATGTTCGTCTAGCTATAATTATATGAAATAAATAGTGTTGTAAAGTTCATGAATTATACTTTATTTCCAACTGTTTTATATCAAAAAATATAAATAAAATCATTGATACGGGCTCACCGGAATTAAGCCTGCTTGCTAGTTCTCAGATATCGTAATAAAATGATAAATGATATATCAGGTTGTAGTTTATTACCATAAACATGACAACTCCATTACCGCTAGACACATATGGGGTAACGGAACTAGGCGACTCAATCGTGTTAGGAAAAAAGACGTTTGTACCTATAACTCAATAGACAGCTTCTGTGAGACAGGAAACATTTTTTAACTTTTTTAGCTCCACAAACATCATTAGACACTATGTTTATGTATGCAGTATTTCCTATATATATGCATTGTTAAATAGCCTTACTGAATAGAATATACCAACATCAACGATCATTTTATTAAAAAAGCCGTAGAAATTCGTAGACTTGGAAATTACATTAAATACAAGTAGGTGTATTAACTCATATGTTTCTTTAACACAGATTTGGAATAAAAATTTCTCAATATTAAATAAATTTTAAAATGTTTGGAGCAATTATAACTATCAAATGATTTAAAAATTTTAGTAACTGTCGCACACAAAGTAAACTTCCAGTGTCAAAAGACTCAAGAAAAGTATTAAGATCTGAAAAAGCTTAAAATACTGGTATTGGGAGCACTTGAGTTTATCGAAATTTCGTAATATTCCTTTTCTATTTTAATAAAATTCTTATAGTATGTATACCTATTGTCCGATTAGTTAAATGTATGGCGCATTTTACTTTCGTTATCCCTTTCACCCAAGGTTGACTGACAGAGAATAGCATTAGACATTAAATTCACCCTTGTAACCCTTATTTTAAGGCGATTTAAAACAAATAAAAAGGATACAAAGGTGAACAACCAATAGTCCGACCAGTTTCTTGTAAGCAAAACCCGAAAGATTTGCGAAGGATAATATATTTCATACAAACCCCAATATTATCTAGAGTAACACAACACTAGATCGTCCGATTAAGTAGCGATCGAAGCTGAGTCATCGGCTATACATTTGTTACATTAGACGCTACGACGAACTTCGATTCCAAGATAAGCTTGTAATAACTACGCGTGAACTAACCCTCATTTTTTCTATTGAGTTTTCTGGGTTGATATTTGATGTCAATGTATGTTACAGTATGACTGACGATTTTACCCTTTACATATAAGGCAAACGTTTAATGATTTTTTGGAAGTTTAATATCAGAAAAGTATATGAAGACATTATAAAGTAACTGCCGCTACAAAAAGACCAGAAGTTTTCAGTGTTTTCGTAAGAATAAGGTGTGGATCGTAAATACAATCATAATAGGTGCAATAAATGTTACAAGCAACTTTTGTTGACATATATATTTAAGTTATCACAAGAACACTACATTCTTCAAGCTTACTCAGCGAATATATACTTCCACGGCCTGTAGAGCCACTTATTAGAAACTAACTTTGCTCACGATTCTGTCCACGTTAAAAATGCAGTAAAGTTTACATAGAAGAGATTGATAACAATAAATTATTGTTATATACCGATAGGACTTTAAATTTGTTTATTTTATTTTCCTTACTATAAAGTTACCTGTTTTAGGTTTTATGCGTCATTAAATGCTATATGTTAAACAGATAATAATCTGAAAATGATAAAAAAAATCATTATTATTTACCACACATTTTTTTCAAATGTATGTGTTGTACCTACTTACAGGTAGGGGGAACTTTCATTTTCATTATAATTATGTATGGATATATATTTAATATTTTTGTATAAACATCCAAGAGTCACCTGACTTTATTACAATCTAGTTCCCGCAGCTTCGCCCGCGTTTACAAAAAACAATTGTCCCGTGGAATAAGATATTTTCCCACAATAAAAAGTAGCCTATATTTTATGTTAATCTAGACTATCAGCTAACTCCCTACCAAATTTATGAAAATCGCTCCAGCCGTTTAGACGTGAAGAAGTAACAAACATACACACTCACAAACTTTCGCCTTTATAATATTGGTATGATTAACTTTTTTATAAATAGCCCAAAGAATAATTCCCATGCAACGTGAAACGTGAGTACTACCGTTTTAATGTTTCAATTCTGGGAGGTATATTTCTCTCCAGTCATCTTATCTTTGCGGTAGGTCGGTCAATCAAGCAGATATCCGCTTAAATTAGCCTGACTAATATAGCCAACTGATTAAGCTGATTGAAAAACAAAGATAAATGATTCGTTTGAACGCACATCACTACTCGTATAAGTAAATTAAGCTTAATGACTAAGCGATTATATTTGTTGATGTCTAAGTGTTGCAAATTAACACTGACACTACAGTCCTGAAGTATTTTAAATTACTATGGCAGGTTAAGAGAACTTACTTTACTATTAACTAATGAATTAAATTCTCTTTATTTGGTAATCAGCAGCGAACGAGAATTCAATCCATGATATTAAGTTATGCCGTTTGCCTTTCCAAATTGAACAAGACTGCCACTGAGTTCTATCAGGAATACTCTTTAACACAGCACAACATTCAATGTAGACCATTTTTTGCTATATTACGCGTTTATTATACGTAAAAACCTACCTCTTGAATCTTTATTTATTAGATTACAAAATTCGTAACATTTTTCTTAGTATATTCAAAACATTAATAAAAACTTAAAATTATAAATAAAATAAACCATCTAAAATGGTTCCCAAAACACTGACGGCATTACCTTGCTCTACGGCGAGACTCAAACGTTGTGCAAAGTAGCCGCCAGCTTTTTGGTTTCCGGAAGCTTCAACAAGTGTGGTCGAAATATCTGACATGAATTTTTTCATGTCTGATTTCCATGGACCCATGGTTTCCGCAAACACATAATTGTCTAAAAGATTACTGTATTTACGGCGCTTCAAAACTGTAGACCATAGCAGTTACTATATAGTGTTTTTACTATTTTTACGGGAGTCAGTTAAAATATGTTTGATCTGCATTCGAACGAGAGCGTCACTTAAAAATAAATCGTTGTAGAGTTAACTTACACTGCTAATAAATCATTTTGGAGAAGTGTGTATGGTAAAATATACACCATATTTTATTGTGCATACGCACGTACACTATGTTCAAGATTTAAAATAAATACTAGATTATTCCCATAGCTCCGCCCGCTTAGAACACGTTTTCCATGCTTATGGGTATCCTATGTTTATCGAGATCAATAACTGTCTGTGTACTAAATTTCAGATTCGACCAGTCTTCTAGATTCACGAAGTGAAAGATTAACATACATCCTTACAAACTATCGCCTTTATAGTATCACTAGCTGACCCGGCGAACTTTGTTCCGCTTAAAAGTAAAAAAAATAAAATTATCAGTGTTCCTCCACTATATTATGCATGCATAAAAACCTTCGTCTTGAATCGCACTGTCTATTAAAAAAACTGCATTAAAATCCGTTAGGTAGTCTTATACATAGGGACAAACAGCGGGAAGCGACTTTGTTTTATACTATGTGAAGTGACTTACAAGTTGCGGATTAAAGCATTTCTTATCGTATCTTAATTGATTATAGCAGCTTCACACCAGTCTCATAAGGCACGGTGTCTTCATACCAGGTGGACTAATCTGAAGAACAGTTTGTGCATAGAGTACAGACCAGATTATAGTAGTATCAACTAGATAGACTATAGCTAGGAAGAGGGCGAAAAAAATGATAATAGATAAAAAAGTGTATTTCGATCGACCTTACTGAAGTAACGAACGATCATGCAGTCTACCTGATGGTAAGTGGTCACTGCCGCCCATGGACATCTGTAATGAACTACATACAGAACTTCAGATGGAGCCCCCATCTGAAGTCAATCACGGATGCGTTGCTACTCCTGAGGACTGTGATGGTCGCCTCATATAAAAGTGTGCCGGCAACCATCGAAACGCAAGAAATTCTTCACGCTAGAAATAGGTATGACGCTGGTACTTCCTTCTTCTACCACCTTTAGTGTACTCGTATCTCATGATTTTAAACATTTTGCTCTCATCATTTGTGTATAATACGTTTTTATCATAATTTAAATTAGTTGGACACTAAATTGAAAAACTAAATTGACACTATTTTAAAAATGTAAACAATTCTTTATGGCATTCATTGACTTTAATTACATTAAAGATACCTCACAAAGCGGTGATTTTACTAATGTAATGGTAGATTAAAGGCCTTTCTCAGATGAAACAACAAGAAATCTTTTCACAATTACACGCCGATCGCTGCTGGTTACGCTTTTAAACATTTTAAGCCAAAGACAAAGTCATTTCCTTTATTCTTCTATCGTGCCGATACCATAGCTAATAAGATTACTGAGTTCGAATCCTAAACATGTGCATAGCTTATGTTGAAAGCTCATGCATACCTGAATGTAACGTCATGCATTGACATAATAATCACCATAAAAATAAGGGTAAAATAGCTCAATGTTGGTATTTACGGAAAATGGAAGGAGTATCGGTTCTTAACGAAGTCATACAAATTTATTTTTTAACATGAGCTAATTCATACGTACTTGTTACGGTCAGCCTATCTTGTATATAAATTTACTTAAATATCAAATCATATCAATTTAATTTATTTTTAGATATCAAACTGAAACGACCTTTTTATTAATGGCATATAATACTCACACACTCACAACAAATTAATATTAGTACCTATTTCATCTATTCACCTAAAATTATGATAACTTAAAGTAAGAAGGAGTGTATATATAAAAAATACATAGTACCGTCACATAAAAATGTCTAAAATTGTAGATGATGTAGATTGTAGATATATTGTAGAGATAAATATTGTTGAGGCTCCTCTAAAAATCAAGCATTTATTACACGAGACAATTATGTTACATAGAATTGAAGGAAAATTGTAACGCTGCATTATTACGAATACTTTGCAGGTATGATTCTCCTCGAACTAAAGTGTTACCTTAGTTTTTGCCAATTACACGTAATGCGCAACATTGTAGGAAACGTAATTTTAAATTATCCTCTTTATTGCACATAGATAATCCACGGAGCGCTATTCTCTCTCGTATATTAGCCGACTCGGATCATAAAGGTCCGCTATACTGGACCGTATATCTCTCTTACGTACCAGTTTTTTGCCGTTTGTTTTCACGCAATAACCTCGCATTACGTGTTATCTCCGCGGCCGGTTCCGCGCCGACTTCACTCATTTATCGTATTATAAATTTAGTGGGAGGAGCCATGGCCCGAGCCACCGACCTTCCCACTCTGTTCGCGTCCGCAGGAACAAGATGATACGCGCAACGACCCGTCAAATAAATAAAGCCAACGAGCGAGATTGGATCCATTATTTTAAAGTTCGCTAGGATAGAAAAATGGGGAACGATCGAAGGCTTCCCCTCATTAATAAGCTATTAGATTACGATGTCGCACCGGCCCATTGGTAGGCCATAGGGAATCCCAATAACCGCTGCCCCCACTTCCACATCGATGGCTGTTCGAGATTCAAAAGAAGCCCCGCTTTGAACGCGCCCGAAACAAAACGGGCGCTCGAAAAAGACCCCGTTCTAATTCTCTTTACGATCTCCGATTTCAATTGCTCCTTCAGAAATTTGAATGTAGGGAGGGACAAAGTTTTGTCACGTAGGGTCGACGGCAAAGTGTATAGAACAGAACACACATATAATGCGGGCGCGGGCTTCATAGGTACCCCATTAACGAGAGTGCCCGACAGCCAAGGGCGATATCACATCTAAAGATCAGATTGACAAAAAGTAAAGAAAAATAGCTGCTACACAACACAACTAGTTTTACGAGCCGCTATGTTATTAAACATTTTAAATAAATCCGTTTTCTGTAGCATCCGTTTTTTACTGTCGCATTTTTTCAGTCTTTAGAGGTTCATAAAGTGACTCCAAACCCTTTGATATAAATACGCACACATGTAAGTACAACTGTGTTTTTGTCACTAACTCTGCGTGTGTGATTGTCGGATAACATTTTTGTCCCCTTTGGTAGTATTTGATATTGATCATTTTTTGTGAGCCCATTATTACGAGGCCATTGTGCAAAGGCTTAGCTTGGATAAGATCTTCGATGTCACCAAAAGTTTCTACTGGATGTTTTATTTATAGAAAGATGTGAGCTTTTTACTTTGTTAATACATGATGCCTAGAGCGAATGAATGTCAACGTGATCTTTCACACGAGAACAAAAAACGTATCAATGGAACGTCAAAGAATGAATCAATATCTTTTAGATCTTATTCAAAACTTTGAACTACTTCGCAATAACTTTGACCTATGAGATTGAGAGATTCTCAAAGGTTAAGGTAATTTCCGAAAATGAAATATATCCTAATCTCGCGAAGACCCTCTTTAGATTGGAAATCGTTCACTCAATATATCTGAGCTAAGATCGGTGGATAACCATCCATCATTTTTGTTCCTACAAATTACGTCAAAATTTCAATGATATGGATCAATATTTAAATGATAACGCTAATGTTATAGTTAATAACTTATATAAATAGCTTACGTTAGTTAGTACGTTATTTCTTTCTTGTCTAATGACAACGATATTCACCTCAAATTCACTAACGTATAGACTGTACATATGTTCTTATACTACTTTAATTCTATAAAAGTATGACACTTTGCGTTCAGTTGTACCATTTCCTAGACAAATACAAAACTAACCAGTAAACTAAGCTCTGATAATAAACAATGAAAAAAACGCTATATGTCGATACCTATTATGCTCATAAATAGAACTAGATATTATGTTATAACTACCAATAAACTCAAAATAAAGGAGTGAGATATACTTGAAAATTTCCTATTTCTTTTTCTCATATCTTTTGAAAGCTTACAAGCTAGTGATTGTCGGAACAATGGATAATACGAGACATTTTCTTGTTCGAGTTAACCTCAGATTTTATTTCAAAGCTGTACTGTGCCATTTGTCAATAGTTTGTAGTGAGTGATACCAATCTTATTCAATGCCACTCAAATATCTAGTTTCTATCATAAAATAAGTTATTGTTTATCCATACAAGTGTAGCTTTTGTTTTGTTTAAGATTCGTTGATATGGAGATGTTGAACCTGAATAAATTTATTATTCATGCATTATTATGTATTAAAAACCTTATTACCTTGTTATTTTGTTATTTACACTTATTTATTTTAATTTTATCTATGTTAACAAATTCGTTCATTTAGGTTATTTCTTTGAAAGCATAATGCTTTATGCCATAATTATTTTATAGCTATATATTACATAAATACACCGGCAATGACACATTTATCGTAGTAGTAAAAAGTGACAATCGATCATATGGCAACATAATTAACAGTATGTGTTACCCGGGAGGTACCATCGTCACTACTATTTTTAGGTGCAGGGTTTGTTTGCCGGTTAACTTTGGCAATCATTTTTGTCCTCGGATGTCTGTAACGAACTGCTATGTCAAGCACCTTTGTTCATATGAAGTTATTTACAGATGTCCATGGGCGGCATTGACCAGTTACCACCATGCTACTTCAATTTTATATATAACTAGTTGACCTGGCGAACTTCGTTCCGCCTAAAAGTCAAAAATCTAAAATTATCAGTGTTCCTCCACTACATTATGCATGCTTTAGACATTAAAACCTTATTCTTGAATCACTCTATTAAAAAAGTGCATTAAAATCCGTAGTGTACTTTAAAGATCTAAGCATACATAGGAATAGTCAGCGCCAAGCGACTTTGTTTTATGCTATATATAGTGAAAATAACTTTGCACAACTATCTTCCCAATCGAAGCTATTTTCCGTTAGAAAAATGCAGCAATTCCATGCGTTTTCTTTTCTAGCGTCTGTATTGGTCTTGAGCTTTCTAGAAAGGCTCTAGAGCCATTTGTATCCGATTACACGAAGACTTGAGATACTGGTTGATTGTTTGTCGTGCCGCCGTTCGCCTTGTTTACACTCTCCGACTAATGTTTTCCCCTTTAGTGGTCTGAGATCTCGAATTACTTGCGGCAGCCTCGATGGAAAGTATGCGCTTAGAACGCTTTAGCTATTTCACTAATTAAAGCTAAGCATCTCTCAGCTCTAGACATTATTTAAGACGGTGAAATTATGTTCTAAACTATGTTGATTTGTTTATATCGTCTTAAACATACTCAGTCAATAATTTAGTGTTCAACTACTCGATATGGATATGAAAATGACAATTTAGCAAGATATTTACAGATTTCTTACTAACATAAACATATAAGAACATTGCAACTAAAACATACGGCGTTCAACCAAAAATTATACACACATAAATATAAAAATCCAGAATTGGACTTCAAATTTCTTATCCAATTTAAATAAGAATGTATTATGGGAATTACTGTCATTTCACATTCCTTAAGTAACTTAATTTTCTAATAAAGATTTTATTCTTGCTAAGAGGTAATTTATCTGGTGCGGCCTATCGTAAAAAGTGTGGTAAATTTCAATTTCACTTGACTTAGTACGCACATAAATCGCTTTTACTTTTATTAGGCTTGTGTCATAATATTGAACTCCTGTTTTGTTTTTCCTGTACGAGTATGATACCAAGATTTTATTGAAAACCGATGTTATGGCCACCATAAAATTTGGTATTCGTAAAAGCGTCTTAGATAAACATGAAACATCGCATTCGTCCATGATTTTGGACGTAATAAATTTTATAGACCAATTTTCTCGTTATAATTCGTTAGTTATTTTGAAAAAATGTTGATGCCTTAAATGTTTTATTACTCTATTATAATGACATATGAGTTAGTCATCTTAACGATTATTGCTGATGGATATAAATACCAAACGAACTTTACTGTCACGTATAAATTTTATCCTTCTATTTTTTGTATTTTATTTATTTTTATAATGAACCACAAAATACACTTTAAGTTAATTAAAAAAGTTAAATGACTTCGTGTGTAAGATAATGATATAATTTAGATTGGGTTGACAACAATCATATATAACCAACCAACAATGACCTCTTACTATTCATTATCTCTTACTATTGGTAATAACTAAAATTAAACTTATTTAAACTGATTAATTGATACCTTTACTTAACTCTCTTAAAAACACATTCAGAGCGAAAAAACGTCTTCCCTGGTAAAATGCGAAACTGAAGATTATTATAATATCATGATTATTATATTATGAAAACAAATATCATACTTGCATTGAGCGTTATACAAAAATATATTATTTAAAATTATGACACATTATGGGTTATTTTAAGCACTTTATTTTTCTGCTTGTTAAAGTGTGCTACTGATTTCAACTCCACTTTTGTTTCCAGTTATTATATTTCATTCTAACAACGAGCTTGTTAGTTAATCGGATGCGTTTCCAGGAATCGTTGCGTCAATGGTTGGCTAAATTTCTGGCAACAGCTGCCGATTGAGTCTCTAGATTGTACAAAATTTAATCCACATTGCACTGCAGTATTGAGTTTCCTTCTCGCTCGATTGAAAGTGTTTTTTGTAAACTGTCCCACTCTGTCGCATAAGCTTCCTTTAGATCTCGAATTACACGGTAGCCTCCGTTGCGTTTGAAATCTTAGATATTTCAGTTCATGCTGTTTGTTAATATCGGCTTACTCAATGCTATTTTTTCAACCGTTTGTTGTTGTCATGTGTTGCTTTAAGTAGGTAGGCGAAACTGGGCGGGTGAAAGTCAAGTCGGTGGTATTAAAAAGGAAGAACATCAACATGGATTAGGTTAAATGTAAGGTATTATTAAATGCGTTATCTTAGTATCTTACATGTATTTATATTAGCCATTTAATTGGCGTTCTAGTAGCAAACCAACATCCCACTGATATTAAACTTATTTTCATTTGCCTACTTATTGTAAACCTAATACACATATCACTTTTTTACATTTTCCATTATATTTGATTTTAACCCAAACACCTTCGATTATGAACCGACAAATCCCCGATGGAGTTCGACAGAACAAACATGATACAAATCAAATGAACGCCAAATTAACTTTCGGTTCAAAAAAGCCGGAATGGATCGCAGCTGTAGGTAAAACAACTGATGCATTCAAAAACAATATTTGCTTTGCAATATACAATAAAAGATTGTAAACACAGACAGCAATTACTGCACCGGTAACATATTTGTTTAGGACTGAGAAATTGAAGTGTTTTCGAGCGTGCCAAGACATTTCGTTCGTGGTATTTCTTCGACTGGCGGGTGTAACTCGGGTGTCCATATGTTCACAAATCATAACATACGAGAATGCGTAATGCAACCAACATTTTAACAGGATAGTGATCACTACGGCCTTTCATGTGTATATATTTAATTTTTTTACCTATTTCAAACTAAGAATAATGAATAATAATAAAAATAACTAAAAAAATGATAACCATTTTAAGCTATTGCATAGCTTTTATAGCGGGCTTTGAGCGCGGCGACTGAATCAAGAAATTCCGTAACGAAAAAATCTAACACTCGCCTAACATGTAGCGCGGCCGAACGTTCGCTTAATGTGTATGCATCCATATGCACTCCAGTACGAAGCTCGCACGGATCAAGATGAGCTGCTCGGAAATCGGATGAATATGTAAGCAGCTGTTTGTGAGAAAGTATAGTATCAAAGAAAAAAAACTTGAATTAATATCAAAGAAAAAAGTACTGCATAAATAAATAAATAATTATAATTGCATAAGTTGATAAAATATGCTATGCAATAACTTTACCGCGGCAGGCCCCGAGTGCCACACGTTTTTTTTATGGATTTATTTACAGCTACGTTTTATGAACCAAATTAAGAATTTTAGAACTATAATAATTAATATTTCGTTTACGAGATTTCTGAAATTTTAACCGTAACCACGATTCAACCATTCAACTCGGTTAAAATATCGGTAGAAAGAATAAAATAATGTATTAAAGAATTATTTAAATAGCAAAGTATGAGTATGACAGCTTAGTTTGATGAGATACAAAAGAATTTGGGACACTCCTCATTAATGATAAAGCTTGGTCACCCTCAGTGTAAGTGCGGGTCTTGTACCTACTGTTCGACTGTGTAAATAATACCCGTAGAGACAATAATGAGGAACAATCGTATAGGTATAATGTGTTTGATTTATGCTCCGCCTGCTTTTCTAGATTCGTATCGAACGGTATGATTCATTGTTTTAATTTGATATGTGCATTTGAATATCAGTACGCATTGTTTTCTGTTTCGATAGATGATACGATTGACGGTTTCAAATTACTTGATGATTTTCTCCATTGTTATTGTATCGGTTTTCTTAAGGCAAATCGGATCAATTTAAATAGGTTTTTTTTATAATTTCGTATACTTCTAATTCATCACTTATGTAAAGCGCTCAATAAAAATTAAATGTGCTCCATAAAACACAAAATTACATACATTATATTCCAGCTCAGTTAAAATTAGTAAATATTCATATACAAATACATTAAAGTTTATTTCGTTTTATTTTGTTTCCCGAAAAATTCCAAAACTAAAACACAGAGTTCCGTGAAATGTAAAAATCCTAATATTTTCCGTTCCATTTTCGTAGAAGCAAGTCAGCGTAAAAAAATCTGTTGGTTTATTCATATTTTTACTTTTACCTATATTGTATAGCATGCCATTTAATTTGGTCACTGGCTATTCGATTGGTTTAAAAGTTAGTCTAATCTAGTTTGCTTAATCTTTATCTACTGTGTTGAGTCAGTCTTGAATAATTATATTCCTTCCCTTCCCATAAATAACCTAAGAGGTTGTAAGGAGACAAAATCCAGGATATGCATACCAGCTTCTTCCTACACAACACGCAAACTTGGCTACTTTATTTTAGCATAAACCACATAAGGAGGGGGGGGGGGGGGGCTATATCCAGCAATGGGGTTCAAAGTGCCGATGAATTTATTTTTAAGGTAATTTTCACTTAAACTACTATTTTGTACCCATAAAATTATATACCGGTCTTTCATAGGTGTATAGGCATCCTACAGTATGATACTTATATTACCAGGTTTAAAATCAGCCTCTCAATCAGGGGATCCAAAATTCGAATACCAGACATTCTTTATACAGGCAGGATTTTTTAACTAGGTATATCCGTTTTTCGTTCTTTGCAACAAGGTTCTCAAAAGTGTCTAAAGTCTACAAATTTGGACTTAGCCGATGCAATAGACCGAGACCTGTATCTAATAAATCAGTAATGGCTTAACGATAATGTATCCATATGTATGGATAAGTATAAACATTGCATGATAATTACTTAATCATCTAAATTAAGTAATTATCTACATCACATAGGTGGTATAAGAAAAGGAATAAGTCTATTTCCAACCAAAAACTATTGAATTTAATAAACAGAATTGAATGCCAAATCTTGAGGTATTTAGTATTAATTTCATTCAAACCCATGTTTACGTGCTACTATTTTAAGATATATTTTATATATTCTTATATTTTACACCAATCTAACAAGCTAAATAAAGATTTCACAAGCGCTCTAAATAACAATTACCTACTTCACAATGATTCACGAAAGTATGACAAACATGAAGATCGTTTATTCAATTAACACACTTATGTCATGTCATAGTTAAGAGTGGAATTCATTGTATGGCTATTTTTTGTATTGTTTATTTCGTAACCGGTATATGCTTGAAAATATTAAGTTATCGTTTTATAATTTTTAACATGATAATACATGTTACATGTTCATAATCATAAGTATATAAATAATGAATTCTCCGATATTTAATTAACTTTAAATACGGTTAAATTTCTATTTAGTTTCTTTTATAACTATCGGATAAATACCTTTTTATGAAAAAACTGAATAAAACCTTAGGAATTCACTAAACTTCTTTGTAAGTGTGATTGTTGTTAATAGAGTTTCAGTTTAACAATAGCACAGCATAGCTTACCTAATTTTGCAACTTAATAAGAGGAAATGTGTTAAATATATAATGTAAGTCGTGTGTTTTCGACAAATCTTGTATAAAACATTTCGTAAAAAAATCATAATTTTACTTGTATATAATATGTGATTTTATACACAAGTAGGTAAGGGTAAATATTCATGTAGTTTTAAGATAACATACGAAAATTGTTTGAGAAACGTTACACCGCATTATTATATCTACATAGTACATAAACTATGATAAGGTTTTACTAAACTCCTATCACCTTAAACCTCAAGGTTCCTGAGAAACCTTAAGACGACCCTTATACACTCACGGATATTGCGAAGCTATTGGTCCTTTGAGGGTTCTCCTTGTTTACACGATACTGTTCGTTTTACGTAACAAAACCTTACGTAACCATAAATTGTACCTATATATATTCAAATCAACAAACAGATAAACTAGATGCATGTTTTTGTAGATAACAAGATTAGACTAAGACTAATCTACGAAGCTATCAATCATAGTTTAAATAAAATCTCTCGTCAATCCATTATCGTCCCACTGCTGGGCACGGGTCTTCTATCAGAATAAAAGAGTTTTTTAGGCTATAGTCCACCGCGCTGGCCAAGTGCGAATTGGTGGACTTTTGGTGGACTGGTTAATGTTGATCGGAGACATCACTGGCATACCTATTTCTTCCTTATACTAAAAGCGTTAAGCTGGAGATGTAATTATTCGCATCGTTTTACCTCAGTCGTGAGGGGTAGCAACGCATCTACCATTAGACATTTCTAGGCAGAAATCTTTATATGTATGTACAGCATCTTCATCTTTTATATAAAATTTTCGTTCCGTTTCAAATGCCATGACTGAGCGCATATTTATATAATCATTTAATAACTTAAGTATATCCAAAGCAAACACATATCATATTGTTTTTAATATTTGAAAACAATTATAAGGTATTTTGTTTTCCCAGCTTCTTGCTTAGGCGAGCAAGCATCAGGATTCTGCATGTTTGTTTAATACTTCTGTCATTCAAAACAATTACCTCAAAAGTTCATTACATTATTACAGCGAAATGACATACTTATAATCCCAAATTAAAACGTTATGTTGTCTTATACATTATATTTTTGCTTTATAAGAATATTTTCCGTTTCCAAAATAACGATGAAAACGTTTAAGCCTCCATTCTCTCAAGCAGATACAATGAAACCAAACTTAGGAAGATCACACACGATGCAGGTTTTTAAAGAATTATTTTATTGGAAAATACTGTATATTTACTGTGTACCATTGCTTTAATGAATTATTAATAAGAATACAAAATGCTTATACTTGTTTTCTGATATTTAAAAACAATATATGTGTTTGCTTTGGATATACTTAAGTTATTAAAAAAAAATATAAAGGGCATTTGAAACGAAACGAACATTTTTAAAACGATAAATAATTAGTATGATAAATAAGGCTTCGTCCACCTGCACTTATAAATACCTACAAATTAAGTACAAAACCATTTTAAAAGTCAATAAGCACTTATATACGCCGTCCCTAAATATTACAGCCACGGTACAAATATTAATACTGTGTTACAGCTTTTATAACCTCGCTGGTAAGGTTTGTGTAAACTTACTACAGTGTTGACAAAAAAAAACTTGCTTCCATATATTTTGTGAATAATATTATAAGATTTCTTGTTTGACCAAGTTTCTAACATATAATACATTTATCTATGCAAAACATCTATATTGTGATATGGGACAGTTAAACCGCTATGTGTGAGATGAGCCTAAGCCCATTGTGAGAGTAGGGTAGGTGATAGAGAAAAATATCAAATAAAATTCGCCCTACTTTCAGCAGCCTCGAAACCACATGAATACTTTTAATGCAAAGGACGGTACAAATGAGAAAGGGTGGGAGGAGAATGGGGTAAGAAAATATTAAAACTTTCTTTATTCGATCTCGAATGCTGCCGCGCAATCCTTTTCGCTAACTTTCTTTAATATAACTACGTAGCGTTATTATACTCGTATATTAGAAGGGGAATGTTATGTGTGTTATTCCGTATGTAATTATATTACTTTTATTATTACAAACGTTATAGCAGTATCTGTTTTGTTATACATTTTTACGTAAAGGTAATATATTTATTTATACATTAATATTCGAATAGGTGAAGTAGTAGAATCTGAACCACCGTCAAATATTTTTCTATTTCATAACCGAGACATTCCAAATTAGTCCTAACTAATGCACATGTTAAGAGCAGTGATAGCCTAATGGTTGAAACTTGCCCTCTCAATTGGGAGGTCCGAGGTTCAAACCCAGGCACGAACCACTGATTTATGTGCGTATTAGAAATAAATTATCGCTGCTTTTCGGTGAAGGAAACATCGTGAGGAAACCTACACACCCAACAGTTTTTTTTATGTTCACGGAGGTGTGTGAAGTTCATAAATACGCACTAGACCAGCGCGGTGGACTGTGGCCTAAAACTCTCATTCTGAGAGAAGACCCGTGCCCAGCAGTGGGACAATAATGGGTTGTACCCAATGCATATGTTGCCAACCTTAGGTTAGACTCCGCTTTTATTTAGGATTAATTACAAATATCCATTACCTATATCATAATATTTACAATGAATAATAACTTACTAAGCATAAATGTGTCATTTGGAATAAATTCTAAAACTTAAAATAAATACTGATCTAAAGTTACAACAGCATTAATACTCAATTATTTTGCTTAATATCCGAGTTAAGAGGAGATAAACCTTTTAAAATACCGACAAACTTCGGATTAGGTACGTGTTTAAATGCTCAAACAAGTTTTCTTGATACAGTCCCCCGAGGCATGAGACATACATGATTCGCAAAACACTCGTTTAATACTCATTTCAATGCCATTCCGAGATTTTCATTCTAGCCCGAGGAAAATCGAGTTTTCGCCTCTTCATCCCACAATTCGCATCTGTGTAAAATAGCTCTATAGGAGATACGGGCGGTTTCGGTTTTATTTGAAAACGGTTACGAAACCGTTATTTGCATTTAATATCGATATAAGAAACTGTTTATTTATGATTATATCAGATCAAAAGCTTGTTACCGATGTTAAGTTTTGATATTTTTCTAATACAGCAGATTTTGATATATATATGATAAAACTCGATTATTTATGTCTTTAGCTAGTTGACTTAGTATTCAATTCGTTAAATTATAACTGTTTGCCTTATGTTATATCGATATGGTTTGTGAATATAACGGTTTTTGTCTAAAAACGGTTTTTGTGGTTAATGGCAAACCTACCTACCCGATAGTACAGAAACGACGAGACAACAGATTGAACCTCCACAGCTTCTGCCAAAAGATCCAAAGTACGGGAAAATTTACCTCGCGTTATCAAACAAAAAGGTCTTTTCACATCCAACTTTAAGGTACAAATTCTGATACCCCGATTCAGAAAGTAGGCGAAATGCAATCTGTGACTACCTACTTTGATAGTACGCCAGATGTTGTGGTTTACGAATTTCAGCGTAACTAAAAGCTTCGTTTCAAGTTATGGGTCGTTTACTTAAATATCTACATCTACATAAATATATAAAACTGTAGTGTAGATAGATGTATATATATTTGTACTTTAAAAAATACAGTTTTTTTCTTATCACTATCACTACATAGTATAAAACAAAGTCGCTTCTCGCTGTCTGTCCCCATGTACGCTTAGATCTTTAAAACTACGCCACGGATTTTAATGCATTTTTTTTAATAGTTATATTGATTCAAAAGGAAGGTTTTTATGTATATTACATGTATAATATAGTAGAGAAACACTGATAATTTTATATTTTTGATTCTTAGGCGGAACGAAGTTCGCCGGGTCAACTAGTCATTATAAAATGATTTTCGAGATACGGAAAACATGAGAACATGGAATGTATTTCAAAACATGAAAAACATTTACGAAAAAATGTATAGCAGTATTTTAATATGTAACTGGTATTCGCCATAAGCTGTTTTTGAATTATATTGCGCGAATGCCCGTTACATATTAAAGTGTATCAATTTTGCAATAATTTTGGTCTGAAATCATATAGGAAACTAGTAAATGAGCATGCAACTTACCGCATAGTAAGCAATCTCTTCCACCCATATGCATCTGTAACCAATTACAGACGAGGTTAGAGCCAAAATTGAGGTGCAGACATAGATAAAATATTATATTTGAGGTCTAACTTGAAACGTCTCAAATAATTATTTTTTCATTGCCACAATTTACACAATTCAGCGGCCCTTGATAATGCTGTAAACCTTTTTTTTATATGACTGAAGTAGCAAACGAGCATGCAAGCCACCTGATGGTAAATGGTCACTGCCGCCCATGGACATATGATATTAACTTAATATAGAACATGGGTTCTATGTAAAGTCAATCTCAGATGCGTTACTACTTCCGAGGACTATGATGGTCGCCTCGTGTGAACGTATGCCAGCAACCACACCCTTCCATCGAAACGCAAGAAATGCTTCACGCTAGAAATAGGTGTGGCGGTGATATTTCCCCGGTCGAACCACACTGGATCTACCACCTTAAGCGGGAATAAGAACCACTTAATAGGCACCTCAGAAATCAAACTAAGAAGGGTTCTACTGCCTATTTGTGTCACGAACAGGGAAATTATCAAGTAAATATAATGGAAATAATAAATGATACACTTTTAAATCTAAAAAATTTAATTCACCATTTGCGGGTACACGCATACGGTACCAGGAAAGTTCTGAACATAAATGTGGGGTCACGAATGAAAGCGTGGTCGAAACCGACAAAGTAGGAAACCGGCTAATGCTGAAATTAAAAAGTTTAGAGTATTTCATTTGTTCTTGACTCTAGAAGTCTAGTTTGCGGACGGATTTTAATTTGGAACTTGTTGAAGCTCTTTCATACATGCCGGTTTGTGAATGCTAGGCGTTTTTTACTTTTTCGTGTTGAGTTTGGCAGTGTGCAACGAATTTAATATTATTTCTGGACTACTAGTATTTAAGTCAGTATTAAGGAAGTGCTCAAATTACTACTTTTTGAAATTTATATTATGTATGTATATCTTCAAAACATTAGTGTCCCACTGCCGGGAACGGGTCTTTTCTCAGAATGAGAGAGTTATAGGCCATAGATTACCGCGGTGGCCAAGTGCGAATGCGAATATGTATGTATACTTTTTAAGTTAAATTTGCGGTTATGTTAAACTAACTCCAATAATTATTATTCTAGCTAACATAAAATATATATAGATAGTCATTTGAATTATAAATTATCCATTAAATAGACATTGCACAAGCATCAGATTTGCATTGTTCATTAGTGGGTTAACTCTTGCATGACCTATAATAATTATATATAACTGTACGTGACATAACATTTAATACATATTCAGGAGGATTTGAGTCTGAGTTCCGTATAAAACCGCGTTCACAACGTAAACCTTAACATACAGAACAACCATCCTCACAGTGTAACAAACGACTTATTGTAATTAATAAAAAAAAAACGAATTGAAGTAACAAAAGAGAATACAGTTCTTCGATGTTATTTGATCACTGCCGCCCATAAACACATATAACAAGGAACTCGGAATACAATTAGAGTACAACTTTTGAAGTTGGCCACAAATACGTCGCTACTCCTAAGAACTAAGATGGAGCCCTGTGCAAAACTTTTAGGACTACTACAACATTTAAACCACAATAAAGGTGCACTTATCGTTAACTGTTATACGGTAGAAATAAATGCAACGGCGATACCTTTACCATTTGTAGTGTTCCGAGTACCGAGGCCCGAGACCAGAATAGGGCTACGGTACCCGCTGCCTGTCGTAAGAGGCGACTAAGAGGGTCTTTCGTGGTTGCGGGCGGGAAGAGTGTTTGAAGAGTGCGTGCGGGGTAGCTAGACGGCGGCATGTGTGGTCGCATGCCACCATAAAGACCAAAACGTGTGAGCGTTTCACACCCATCAGGGAAGAGCCCGAAATGGGCATCGCACTCGGAGGACTCGGGCTGAGTTCTGTTGGAGATCCCGGAGTCCTCCATGCAGTGCCGAGGACTATCACCTGGGGGTTTCAGTGCTGTAGTTCATAACCCGGGTTAATCCCACTATGTCGAGTACCTTTTGAAGGTTTTCCCCCAGTGAACAAAAAAAAGGTACCTTTATCCTTCTATGAATAAATATTACATAAATGTAGTTATAACTTTTATAACTTATTTTTTATATGCGTAATAAACGTTAGCATTGAAATTGGACCAGAAAATATATGAACAGCTAGGTTATATAAATATAACATACTTTATATTCTAACATGTACATTCTTTGATATACGCTATTTCCATTAAATTTATTTTACAGAACATTTTAGCTTAATTAGCGTACGTATTATTCTTTCGTGTGTTTTAGTATGCGCATGGAAAACAGGTTAGCAAAAATATTTCCATTAACGGCATCCCGACTTCTCTTTGAGAAAACACGAATAAATTTTCCCGTTATTTTCACAATTACATATTTTTATAGCTATATGTAGAAGTGTATATTTATGCTTCATATGATAATTGTGATGAATGTTGCGAAGTAACCTTTATTAGAATCATTGAAAGACTTTTTGTTAGAACGACATAATGTCTACATTATGCATATTTTAACGTAGAAGTAGTTATGTAGGTACAAGCTACAGTGATTATCTTATAGGTATTGCCCATTTGCATAAGGTCTGCCTAATCTTAAGTGCTCATGGATAGGACTTCGACCTGAGATAGATCGCAGGTGGGTCGCTATCACAGGGGATCGTATTAAACGACTTACTTGCCTGTACAATTTCATGAATAGACCTTCCAGGTGACAAAATCGTACCACAAGTTCTGGTGTTATTAAACATGTATAATTAATTGAGTAAATTTTCCATCACAAATTGATACAACACTAAAAATATAGGTGCATTATATTCGAATAGATGTGTACAATTGTATCCACACGTTATTATTTTTATTAGCGAGGGACATAATTAACCCGCACACATTACTAGCAAAATGCTGTAATTTGTTACTAGGTTATTCCCTCAGCTTTTTCCATTTTCGTCACATCTACCACGTTCGTGAGTATCATATGTGTTAATCTGGGTCAAATTACATGTAATTCTCAAATTTTAGCGAAATCCGACCAGTAGTTTTCCGCAAAACAGTAACAAACACACATACATGTTCACAATATTTTGCAAATATTACAAAGATATGATTTGGATATACATACTTGTGACAAAGCTAATACAGTGTCAAAGATAAAAGTTGGCTTCCATCTATCTATCCATCCATCCATCAGCCCTTTGAGGTCCACTGCTGGAAAAAGGCTCCCCTAAATGTGGCCACAAAAAGTTGGCTTATTTACGCCGAATTATATTCGTATTTGAATAGCAGTTTCATTATGTATATATACGTTTAAATATATGATGCGAACATTTCTTAATTAAATGATTCAGTATGTATTTAAAATGTACGAGTATGAATAAAATATTCAATTTCTATAGGACACAAAAAAAAAACATAATAATGCTTAAGGAAATTACAATATGTCTTAATTACTCCTTGACATTTTTTTTCATAATTTCAATGAGTAAATTACTCCAATACTCTGACTGTACATGTCTTTTGTGATTGAACCAACCATTGTCGAGCAACAAAACCGCCGTACCCAGGTACCCAACCCACCAATTACAAGGTATTGTCATAAAAACTGTCTCGGAGACATTTGAACATGTCATTCATACGGCACCAAATACCGCATCCATTTTACCGTTCAAAATTCCAAATTTTATTCAATTATCAACTTTATCTCAATGCAATACGAAAAATTGGAGTCAATTTAGAAACTTTGTCTCTATACTCAAAACTTTTGTATTCGTCCTTTTGCCTGTCACATATCCTCTCCATTGTGATATTTATTTCAATAGCCTCTATCACTTTTTGAAAACGCTTTTTAGCAGAGTTCACATCCATACACCTGCTTCTGTATTCTGTTTAGGAATAGCCTAAATTTCGTAGAATATTCTAACACTGTCCACTTATCAGAGATTCATTGGTTAGGCCAAGGAGACTACGTCGCAATACGTACTTGTAAATATGCCAACTTCAATAGTATCTTAAACGCTAACATTATTTTTTTAAATAAAGTTCATGTAGCAATTTGTAGCTATGTAGCTAAGATTTAAGTAATATTTTACCAGATAAAAATTCCTCCGCGTATTTTTGGGATAAAAAAATATGTAATGTTATATAGCTCGTGTAAAATAATATGTATAATGTGATAAACTCTATAAAGAAGTAGTTGTATAGATATAAAATAAACTCGATCTTAAATCTTACGTCATACTCTTCCGAATATTTAGTATTTTTTTTTGTTCACCGATTATTACAAACAATCTTGCTCTCTAAGAATCTTTTGAATATTCAGTACATTACTGAACATTGCTCACTTTTTTGTAAGCAAAATAATAGTAGAAAATAAACCCATGAAACTAGTTACAAATACATAATTTATATCTACACTCAAGATAATTTCCCTTTGAAATATTTTACACGGTAGCGCAGTAAATAATATGGGAGAAGTAATTATAGTGCAATAACACAGGTACCACGTTCTACTTTCACTTAAAGACTGGGTGCAGTAGCCGGAACAATTATAACGCAATTAGAACTAAAGCTTCGGAATAAAGTGTAGATTTTGTATATAATAAATAGTTTAAAGTAGATACAACCAGAGTTGTTCATTTTAATACGGAAATTAATGTATAATGTGCGGTTACCTTTCTTTAATATGGTAGCAAACGAGCATGTACTCCAACTGATGGTAATTTACCAATGCTGCTTATGGACTTCTGTAATCAACTTAAGATTATAATCTTATTCGAAGTTGGATTTTTTTATAACAATGAAGTAACAAACGAGCATGCAGTCCACCTGATGGTAAGTGGTCACTGCCGCCCATAGATATCTGTAAGCAACTTCATATAGTATATAAGTTTCATCTAGAGTCGATCGCAGATGCGTTGCTACTCCCGAAGACTAAGATGGTCGCCTCATATAAAGGTGTGCCGACAACCACACTCTTCCATCGAAACGCAAAGAATGCTTCATGTTAGAAATAGGTGGCTACAAATGTGTTACTATCTGTGAGGTCTTAGCTAGAACGCTTTGGGTAAGTAAGTCTCCTACTGTACTCCGAACTTCTTCTCCTTACTACACTCGGAATGGAATACAGCAACATTTAACATTACTGTTATAAGGCAGAAGTAGATGTGGCGATGTTGGATCCGGAGTCGAACCACCAACGTTTATGCCACCCTTAACCTCGGCGGCATGTGTAAATTTTATTTGATAGAATGAACAAAGTGTACTCCAGGCCTCGTCCAGGTGTTAAAGTGAAAAATAATGAATCACGCATCAAAAATAGACAAACAACAAAAATATGTAACTCGAATATTTTTCCCTAATTTGAGGTCATAATGTCGACTAGAACTTAATCCATTGTACTCCTTTTTTAGGGTTAAGTTGAAATACCCCGAATAACAGTATATCTCTTCCTACACGTTCAGAGCAGAACACAGCGCTTAACACCGCATTATTTGGCACAAATGGGTGTAGTAATGTAGTTCTACCACGTACCACCATTTAAACCAAGTTACATATGCCCCCACATCATGTTATTTCTGACGTACTAATCCACAGCTTACGACTGATTTGGCTCTGTGCTGATTACCTAATCTGTTTGTCTCTACACTACACGATTATCCTGTTGGATCACACAACATAATTAGAGATACAGGCTTGATTGTACATAACTAGTATATGCTTGCCAAAACCAAGGTTTATGCAGCACTAACTTGGATTGTAGGCTAAAATTATCAGAATTATATATGTAACTAGCAGACCCGGCGAACTTTGTTCCACCTAAAAATCAAAAATGTAAAATTATCAGTGTTCCTTCACTATATCCTGCATGTATTATACATAAAAACTTTCTTCTTAAATCACTCTATTAAAAAACTGCGTTAAAATCCGTAAGTTAGGTTTAAAGATCTAAGCATACATAGGGGCAGACAGATGAAAGCGACTTTGTTTTATTCTATGTAGTGATGGGGAAGTATGCTATTAAATAGAAATGACAATTAAGCATGCAGTCTAATCAAATGAAAGTAAATGACTTATTTTGTATAGGTATGTCGACGAAGATAATTTAACTGTTAACTAATATAGATACTAAGTTATCAATGCTGCCCGCTGGAAATTTGTCACTAACTCTAAATATAGACCTACTTATAGTTAAGTCCTATTTGAAGCCGGTCACACCAAACAGAGTATCAGACCAAACAGAGTATTAACAACGTATTCATAATTATAAATTATTGCAGTGATGCCACCGAAGTCACCGAAGCGGTTCTACCAGCTAAAATCATGTTTTCTCACTTCATAACTGACCTTTCTTTTCCTCTACTATAATATGTACTTATAACTATGGCTCTTAATTACATCTCAACTAGTATTAATCAATGTTTAAAACTTTTTAGACTTCACTGCTTTATCTAAAGGTCGAGGTCCCATTTTCATTAATTACTACTTGATTCACATTTCTTATGACTTTTTACCTGTTGCCCAACAGACGTAACAATTATACAGTTGCGTTACTAATTTATGCAAATAATAAGCACAGACCAGCTAAATTATTAGTTAGACCCTTCAAGCCATTCGCAAATTATGAGAACGCAATGTCCTGTTTTATTATGTTAATTTGTTAATTATAACATTGTTCTAACACTTAACGCCAATAAAACGTTTTAAAAACAACATAGATATTATCTAGAATTTAATGAAATATGGGTTTATGCAAACATCTATTTTAATACAGATTGAAATGTATGGAAGGTAAATACCAAGATAGTTTATCTCATTTGACAAAATTAAGAACAGACTTAAATTTAAAAAAACTACCTATATTAAATATAAATAATCACTAATACACGTAAACCTATATATAAATATTAACTTAATCCAAGGTACTTTTTCCCAACAAAACGAAAAATCAACACCTTCGAATCCGGCATTGAGGGATGAATCCACGAAATTCGTATGCTCATTTGAATAGAATAAAACCCGTCCCTTCCGAATATGTTTTATCTTATGTCCTTCTCAATGTCCATGTCGGAAGCCCGATCATTTATAAACGTCGTATTTATTCCTATACAATGGCCGCCACTCGGTTCACATCGGACCCCTCACTAATTAAAAAAAGACGGACGAATAAGACCAGCGATTTTTATCGCCTGCCGAATCGTATGCCTAAAGATACCGCGTAGGCGTTCACTACATTCCTCCCTCTCACACCTATGACCCAGGCAATAAACTATCCTCTTCACTACTCCACGGTTTTTCTTTATTCATTAAATCAGCTGGTAATTGTTTATAATTATAATTCATTAAATTTGGGAAAAGCCGCTGCCGCATCTCCGTTTTGATACTACGAAATAATGGTTGTGTGAGAACTTGATACTTTATCTTTTTGATTCGACCAAACTCTGATTAAATAATGTTTGCCGTCGATTACAACTGCTCAGCATGATAATAAACCTTAGCACTTAAAAGTTTGTGGC